>VDFB02256132.1:119986702-120173553 GCA_007258455.2 Sequoia sempervirens
TTGTGCTTTTCCAGGTCATGGATTAGGGAGATGGCTTTTAGATTTAGGAGCATCTCATCATATGGAATCTTCACAGTCTATATTATCTTCTTTTTAGCCTTGTACTATGTTTCCTATTTTGATGGGAAATAATACATACATGAGTGTAATTGGGAAGGGGTTGATTAGTTTTAGGGACAACACTTTCCAAGATGTTTTGTGTGTTCCTCATTTGACGAACAATCTTCTTTTCATATATCAGATTACACATGGTGGAGATGGGGAGGACTGTGGAGTTCACACCTGATTCAGTCATAATTCGAGACTTGGACAGTAGAGAGATCATTGCTACTAGGATGGTTGATCATTCATCTTGGTTGTATACCTTTGCAAAATTTTCTTCTAATGGTGACATTTTTCCTTCAGTTGTTGATCACACTTCTAGTATTGTCCACTTCTTGACAATACTTTGGATACTTTGGATGATTTCTTGATAGACACTTTAGACTTGTTTGTGGAGTCTCATATTGAATATTTGGGAAACATCATTAATGAAATTCATCTTCTCTTTGATGGAGAAGATCCTTCTTCAACTATTGTGAGGGAACACTTTGACCCTCTTGTTCATTGTATACATGATCATTCTTTGTAGTTTGATGTGACTGTGGATCCTTTTGGTCATAATTTGGAGGAGACTTCTTTGTCTTTAGAGGGGATATCATTGTCTTTAGATCATGTTCTACATTCATCTCTACTAGATTCTAGATTGTCCTCTTCAGCAGTGTGGCCTAGAACACCTGTTTGGATTGTGTTAGCTTTCAACATTGACATGGAAACACTTGCGTATGCTTCAAGAAAATAATCCATCATCCATATTCCTAATCCTACATAACATCTTGGTTTTTTCTTCCTAAGGGAAGGAATGTTGTTCGACGCTTTTGGAAAATATTCAACATTCAATGCCGAGCTTCTACCATCATTGCAAGAGACTCAACATTGGGGGGGCTTCCTTGTCTCTCTTATGGGGGGTCTTTTTCCACACATGGGTTTTAGTATTCTAATGCATCATTGAGATATTTTCTTTGTACTTCATCTATTTTTTAGGGAGGAGTTTTTTCCCACTGAGTTTTCTCCTTTTCTCTATTTGTGAGAGATTTCATTTGCATTTGTACATGGGTACCTAACATGGCCTAGTAACCTGGATCCATCCTTCCATCTTTGTGTCATTTGAATAATAATATACTCCCTAAGTTACACTTAAGGGGGGGTGTTGCTGTAAATAAATTCTTGTACATAGTTAATTCATTATTAGGGGACTTATGGGACTTATTTACTTCTTAAGTTTACTTAGGTTCTAGGAAGGAATCTTTCTAGAAAGTGTTAGTTTTCATTAATTGTTATCTTATCTTTTGCTTGTAACACATGTGACCTAGGTAGTAGTGATAATTTGTCTCATATCATATGATTACGACACTTGTCATAATCTTATGTATCACCTTGGCTATATAACCAAGGGGCCTCTCATACATTGTACACACAATCAAGTGAATCATGTTTGCATATTCTCTCTTTTTCTTTCCATTTGGCCTCAAGATATTGGTAGGCTATCTCCATAGACAATTCTAACAAGGAATACATGCCTTATTCTTCATCTTTGTGGGTGTCATAGGACATCAGTTCCCATAGAAATAGGAACACTCAATAGTATGTCATTTTCCATGTTCAAATGTTGTAGTATAGTTCACATGCTTAATCTAGCCCAACCAAAGCTTTATGTTCCCTTTTTTTATTTTGATCTCCATACCCAAGATATAATTGGTAGCCCCCAATTCTTTCATGTCAATTTATGCTAGAAGTTGAGATTTCAAATCACAAATCACATCCTTTCTCTTACCAAAAAATAACATATCATCTAAGTACAGTATGAAAACAAGAAATTGATCCCCATCCATTTTATAAATGATCCTATTTAGATCTTATAAATCTAAAGTCCAACACAAATGGGCCAAACTTCTAGTACCTCATTCTAGGAGACTATTTGAGACCATACACATATTTTTCAATCTACAAACCAAAAATTCATTTCCTTTAACAATATAGTACTCTAATTGTATCTTGTAGATATCTTCCTTCAAGTAAAAATTTATGAAAGTTGCCTTTACTTCCATTTTTTTCATTTCTAAATGAAAATTTGCTATTGTAGTTAATAGAAAACTGATAAGTTTCAACTTAGCAACTAGGAAATAAGTCTTCCCAAACTCTAGACCCTCAACTTAGGAATTTCCTTTCACAAACAATCTTGCCTTGCACTTTTCAACACCATCATTTAGTTATTTTTTCTTCTTCAATTACCATTTACATCTAATATAATTTCTTCCTTTTTGTGATCGTACTAACCCACATGCCATTACTTTTCAACATATCCATCTCCTCATCCATAGCCACTCTTTAGGACTTAGAATCACCCATATCCATTTCCTTGTTCATAGTTCTAGGATCATTGCTATTAGTAGCCAAAGAAAAAGTATATCTTCAAAGAGGAGGAGTATGCTTGTTTGGTTGCTATGTCTCCCAAGGGAACTTCCTCAAGAGTTGAAGTTGAAGTTCTACCTCCTCTTCTAAACTATCAAAACTATCTAAGCTTTCCTACTGTTTAGGCCCTTCATGAGCTTTTGGTTCAACCTTCTCAAACTTTGGAGTTGGTTGAGCCACATCTTTGTTTCTAACTTCATTTGGCTGTAATACTATGAAATAAGGCTCAATCTCTTTGAAAATAAAACTTTTATTGTAAAGAATTATCTTAGCAATAGAGTCCCAAAGTTTGTACCCTTTTACACTAACACCATATTTGGTGAAGATACATTTCACTACCTTTTTTTCTAACTTTGATCTCTTATCTCTAGACATATGTGCATATGCCTCACAACCAAAAATTGTAAGATACTATAATGAGGGGATTTTTTTTGAGCATGCCTATATAAAAGTCTTATCAATAAAAGTTGATGTAAGAGACCCATTAATAAGGTAACAAATTGTGGCAATCACTTTTACTTAGAACATCTATTCTAATCTAGCTCCACTAAGCATACTCTTAGTCCTCTCCATTAACATTTTATTCATTTTTTTACAACTCCATTCTATTGAGGGGTATATGGAGTTGTTTAATGTCTTTCAATCCCTACGCTCTTTACATAATTTTTCAAAATCTACGAAGTAAAACACCAACATTATCTGTCTTTAAAAACTTATTCTTTCTACTAGTTTAATTTTTTGAATAAGCTTTAAACTCCTTAAACTGATTATGAACTTTAAATTTACTCTTAAAAATACATTATGTCCTAAAATAATCTCAATTTATAAAAATACATAATACAAAGACTAAAAATTGAAGGAACATTAATGTGACCAAAAACATCTAAATGGATCAAGTGCAACACCCTATAAGATTTTTGAGAATTGAAATTAATGTGAGTGTGGTTTTGTTTCTCACGTATATATTTTTAACATAAATCAAGTTTAAGAGCACAATCCTTCAAGCCCTTAATTTTTTTAAATTTTTTTTAGTGTCTTTAGACTCTTCTTACCTATATGGCCCATTCTTTGGTGCCATAAAATTATTTTCTTTGTAGATAACTTAGGCTTAGAAGCAAGAGCTTGCTTAGCTACCCAAAAAGTAGGTTTTTTTTATTGTCAACTAATTTAGCTTATATATTTTGCTCCAGTTATCTCTTATTGTATGTATACACACCAATGCTCTACAAAATTGAAATCGTAGTTGGATACTATCTTTTTCTCTACATAATAAAAGGAATCTTCACAAAATGTTGAGAATTTTTTCTAAATTTCCATCCTTACAATTAATTTTGAATTTTTTCTCATTTATAATTATTTTCTTAATAAGGCTTTATTTTAATAAAAAAATTAATTTATTTTAAGTTTTAGACATAAATTTATGTTTAATATTTGATTTTGTGTTTTTTATCTACATAATTAAAGAGTTTTATTTTCTTTATTTTTTTAAATATTCAAAAAAAATAATTTTTGATTTTTTTCTACATAAGAAAAGTGTCTATTAAAAAATTTAGGTAGATCTCTTTACTATATAAGTAAAAAACTATTACACTAGATAATACATGTATCTAGCTAAAATAGAGTTCCCACATGAACACTCTTAGTGACTACCATAATTCCTTGCACCATTTACAGACTTCAATAGAGAAAACAACCTACATACTTGCATCATTGAGTTTGTCAATTGATAACAAGTTTAATGTAAAACTAGAGATGTGTAGCATACAATTGATCCTCTTCAAATTTTCATCAATAAATTAAAATTTGATTTCACCATGGCCAACTTTGCTAAAATGAGAACCGTCACCAAAGTACACCTTCCCACCATCATATTTTCCATACTTTAAAAATCACCCTTGATGGGAGGTCATATGAAAGAAATATTTATAATCTATCAACTACCCACCTTTTAATTTATGAATTGCTAATGCCATAACAAAGGAATTTGCATCATCTTGAGAAGTCATTTTATACTCATCATCTAAGTCATTTTTATTTTGCTTTTCTTTTTTTGCAATGTCTATCAATATGGTTTCTCTTTTCACAGTTCCACCATTTTTCCTTGGAAATTTTAAGAGATTTGGATCTCTCATGGGATTTTGATTTAGGATTTTCTTTTTTCTTATCCTTATTTTTGTCTTTCTTCTTCAATATTCCATGAGAAAATAAGACATCCTTGATAGATTCATTTTTTTTGTTACATCTCCTTTAGGAGTAAAGAAACCATTACTTCATTCATTTTGAGTTTTGATGTAGTGCTCTTGATTGCCGTCACTATAATGGCCCAATTGTTGTACCCAAATTTACCACTATTTTTTGTTTTGTTTATAGTTTGTACTAAAAGTTGTTAAGTGTTCATTCATTTGTACACTTAGGTACTTTATCCATATGATATAGGTATTTTTCCATATGAGACAAACATCTATCTACACATAATAGGAATTTTTCTATAGGGGATAGGTAATCCTCTATCCATTTGAGAGAGGCATCTATCCATGTAGGATATACATATGCTCTAGCTAGAGATTTAGATTCATTTGGATCAAATGGATCCTAAGTCATTCATTGAAAACTAAACACCCTTATTGGAAATGCATCAAGGTCACCATATTTCAAGAGTATATTTTATATTTTTATAAAATAATAGGTTTGATTCCTACCTCAATTTTTTTCTTAAACCTATTGAATGCACATAACAACTGAGAGGGGGGGTGAAAAAGTTGTTCCTTAAAACTTTAAAAACTCTCACAAACGTTTAGATCCACATCAAATCAATTAACCCTTAATCTGCTAGAATGATTTATCATGAAACCAGGTAACATAAACATAATCAAGACAACACCATACACAATGAAACACTAGATTTATGTGGAAAACCCAAGAAGGGAGAAACCATGGTGAGGATTATCTCACAATATAAAGTAATGTCAACACTGAATACAATAGAGCTCACTACCTAAAAGAAAGAAAGGCTTACTACTAGAATAGAAGAGAAGATAGAGAAGAGTGTTACAATGAGAAATCCATCTCAATTCAATAGAAAAGTCCACCACAACATCACCAACACCTTCACAGTCTTACTAAAAATTGTAGACACCTTATTCTCACTGCATCTGATAATCTAACACATGAAAGCTCACACTACACTACATAAATTCACACCTCACAACTTTGAAATTCACATCATTCATATCATTCACATCACACACCTCTATCTTATAATCCCTCAACAACTCAACACATATTTATACCATCTTCAACCTTGAAAACATTCTCCAAGGTTAGCTATGCACCTCAACTATTTAAATTCAAATTAAGTCGACACCAAAACATTCTCACAGTGAAAAGGAATGAAGGAAGACCACAACACACCTTAGATAGGACCTAATTCCACTTATACATGCCACACCATGCTTCCACAAACATCGAAGCAACTCTGTAATTAGTGTAAACACACAAGTTCAATGAAACCTCTGTTAACACCATTAACATTTAAGTACATGATTCCTCAAATCCAAAGATGACTCATGGACCACACACCACACTTGAATGTGATCTAGAATATTCCATAAAAACCATGGAGTCCAAAAAATTCCTTCAAAACAACTTTCACTTGAATAATGTACATACCCAATACACTCAAATAATTCTGCCATACACTACAACTCAAGAATCTAACTTCTGAAGCACCAAACCTCAAACAAATTCAACTAAAGAAAGATACAAAAACTATCAACATCCTTACAGATTTGCAAGACCTAAAACCACTTTGTGGAGAAATGAAAAACAAAAATATTTCTCCCAAAAACCTATGCAATACATAGTTCACACACCGGTGAACACAACTTCCTCTGCACAATGATCCAACACACAAAATTTTGGATATAACACCACTGAACACCTTTGATTAACATATCCAAACTGCACACACAGATCTTCAACCCAAAAGAAATGTGAAGAAAAATAAGAATGCTACTCTGCAACACAAAACACCACTACAACACACTGTTTCCTTTTCTTATTCAAATTTTCTCAAAAGAACTTGGAAACCAAGCACCAAAGACACATCCTCAACATATTCAACACTTCCTCATCATGACCAAGCCAACTCAAACATGCATCCATAGGAAGAATCTTATCAAAGCAACACAAGCGGTTGACACTAGTAGCTTACTAATGACAACATAATACAACTAATCAAAGCATCATTAGAGACAACACAAAATCAATACCAACTGCACATCCTTGAAACAAACTCCTTCTCATACTGTTGACACCAATGACAAAACATAAGCTTGTTGACACCAATGAAAAAACATAAGCTTGTTGACATCAATGACAACACCAATTGCACATACTTGCAACAATCTCCCCCTTTGTCATTGATGGCAACACAGTATGTGAAAAACCATCAAGAACAAACACAACAACTCTGATCATCAATATTCTTGCTCTATACCAACTCTTCTCTTTTCTTTTACTTTTTCCCCATTACACAAATAGATTATTACTCTCCCTTAACATCTTCTTCACATGAATTTTTCTCCCTTTGATTTTTTCACATTACTCTCTTCCCCTTTAACATCAATGGCAAAGGGAAAAATATTTACATGATTCTCTAATGTCGTTAAATTGCACCCCTTGCAATTTCACATACATTATTGCATCTAATTTAGTGTCCACTCCCCTAGCACTTGTGTAGGATCATTTTGGCCCTTGCATAAGCCTTTTCCCTCTCAATATTTTCAAAAACCCCTTTTTTCAATAGCTACCTTGATGCATTAGCTTTGCTTCAAACCTTGTGCTCTTCCCATCTGTGTCATTTTGTAGCATGATGTGTTTGGACACTAGCACACCATGCAGATGTCTATGTGCTACGCTAGCATCCTATGAAATTTTTACATTCAAACAACTGTCTACGAGCATGTTTGCCACTTGCCAACTAATTTTGTTGGTTGTAACAACCCAAGACACCTTGTAACGGCGCAAGAACCACTTTTCCTTTCTCTCCTCTTTAAATGCTATCTTTTCAATACATTTGTGCTTGTAGCTTCTATCTAGCTTCTTGGCTTCCATCTTGGGCATTCTCCCACATTCATCTTGCTATCTTGCTTGCGCAACTCTCTACAACTTGCTACAACAACACTCTCACATCTTTACAATACTCTTTGCAACTCACTTGGATCTTGTGGCTATTGCTCTCTCCCTTTGGATAGCTTAAGCCTTACAACTAATATCTCCCTTATCTTGTGCTTGTGAGCATCTTGGGATTTCACACATCCTCTATCTATTGCAGCTACATTTTGTGATACATGTTCTCCTCCTCGAGCGGGGATTGCTTTTATCACCTATATTTTGTGATATAGGTTCTCTTCCTTGAGTGGGAATTGCTTTTATCACTCTTGCACTCATCTCATTTCTATCTATCTATTTGTCCATCAAGTGGGAACGCCAAAACAAGGGTTTGATTGAGGTAAACCCCTGTACAACCCCAACATTTTTTCCACATTTTACGCATGCAGGTATTGAAGGCATTTCCTTGTTGGAGGCCTCATTACTTGGGTTGTTGTGAGTAGTTTCTATCTATTATCCTCTTTAGTCTCATCATCTACTTTATCTCAATTTTGTTATATTTTGTTACTTTCTCACATTCCAAGATTTTGTAGCAGTTATCTAAGTAGAAGTAGACACTTTTCTATTTTCTGTGACATTCTCAATTTTTTGTCTATACAAGATACTAGCTTACCGTGTTGTTGTCCATGTGCTACACTATCATCCTTTGTATGAAACTTGCTAGTTTTTTTAAAAAACCTTTGTGGCTTTCTCATTTTGATTCTGAAACTCTTTCTTTGTTCCTTGAGGTAGTTTAGTGCAATTTGTCCCTTGGGAATCTCTTGAGAATAAAGAGACTCATGAGTAGCGAATCCCCCTTCTCTACACATTCATTCTACCCCTTTCATCATTTCTCTACAACTTCCTTTCCTTTACACACCAAACTACATCAACCAACAACCTCTACATAATGACAACTCTCACTTATCCTTACTACAACAACTAATAATGCCACTACCTACTCCCCCTAAGAGGTAGCCACCAACATCAGTCCATACCAACAAATGAATCTTGAGATCCATTGGAATCATGCATCTCCTTATGCATTTATTCAAAGGAGGGACAATAACCCCCAACTTCTCCTAAAGATACTCAAAAGTATCCTTAGGAAGAACCTTAGTGAATATGTTAGCAACTTGATCCTTAGTAGGAACATATTCAAGCTTCACTTCATTCTCTACAACCTTCTCTCTCAGAAAGTGATATCGGATTGAGTTATGCTTTGTCCTTGAATGCATTACCAGATTCTTTGATATATTGATAACACTTGTATTATCACAAAAGATAAAAATTGGTTCATCATATACCACTCTAATATCCTTTAGTGTTTTCCTCATCCACAAAAATTGTGTGCAACAAGATGTTGTTGCAATGTATTATGCCTTTGCAATAGATAAAGACATTGAATCTTGTTTCTTTCTTAATGATGACACAAAACTACATCCAAGAAAGAATGCACCACCACTTGTAATTTTCCTATCATCTACACAACCAACCCAATATGCATCTATGTAAGAACTCAGAGTAAATTCAATATCCTTTGGATACCACAAACCATGATCTAGAGTGCCCTTCAAGTATTTGAATATCCTCTTCATTGCTGCAACATGTGACTCTCTAGGATCTTCTTGAAATCTATCCACAAGACAAACTACATGCATGATATCCAGTCTAGTAGCAGTTAGATATAGTAGTCCTCAAATCATTGATCTATACTTGCTTTGGAAAGCCTTAGGATTCATCATTATTGCTCATCTTGAAACCAGTAACCATAGGGGTACATACTGGTTTAGAATCTTCCATTCCAAAATTCTTCAACATTTCCTTGATATACTTTGATTGCAAAATAAAAATATCTCTATTTGTTTGATTGATTTGTATCCCAAGTGTACAATAGAAAAATGGATCATTGACATTTTCATGGTCATCTAGGTCTTTTTCTTGTGATGCTTGACCTGTTTTCCTTTGATTTAATGTTGCAATGTAACTTAAACATTCACATTAGGTCTTGAATATTCAAATTATGATGTCTTGTGAAGGTGTTGTGAAGTGTTGTAACACATTTCTACACATTTCTAGACTCTTCTTATTATAATTCATCTAAATATCATCTTTTTATCCCTTGTCAAGTTCTATTCTAAAGTGTTGTAAATTCTTGTAACAATCTTTCACACTTTTCTAGGCTTGTCATCACTAATTACACCTTTCTTATGCTTTATTTGGCCTCTTTATGCACTTATAGGCCTTAATTAAGTGTGTTTTTGAATTCAAACCTAACAAACAAAATTAAAAGCAACTTAATTCCTGACACCCACTTGCAAGCCTAGAGTGAGCCCATTTTCCATGGGTGGCAAATTAGTCCCTCTTGGCTCAAAATTCAAAATAATTCAAAATTTCTTTCGGGTTTTTATTCATTAAGACCTTATCTCATCCTATGATGTATTTTTGGGTAATTAGGGCATAAGTGTGTATAAATAAGTGTTTTTCCATCCATTTTAACCCCCATTCATCATATTCACTTAATCATCTCATACATTCATTCAAGCATTCAAGAATTATTGCATCCTTCAATAAAGTAATCATCAAGCATCTTGGAGCAGCCATTGACATATCTTCAGACTTCAACAACAAGGCTTTGGTGAGTTTAGGATATTTGCATGTTTTTTATTCATCATTCCTTTCTTGATTTCATTTCATTCTTTATCAAGGGTTTGATTACCAAAGTGGGATTTGACTAAGGCAAATCTCTATACTCTAACCCTTAACCATTTTCCCCCTCTTTGCATGTGTGTTTGTAGGTCTTGTAGGAAGATTTGTCAAAGAAATAGGTGTTGGAAAGTGGTCAACAAGTCATCAGAGTGATTGAATTCAACTAAACCCTAACTCAAGCTTGGAGATAATATTCAACTCATTTTCTGCAGATTTGACTCTGTCAACCTGACAAGAAGGAAAGTGTAGATTTGGACCCACAAACTTGACCCCTGAATCTGTAGCATTTTGGAGGGGGACTAATTTTTCATCAGTGGTGAATGAGTCCCATTTTTAGGCTAAAAAGTTGATTTTATCAGAATTTAGTTCTTGACAATCGGAAACCAGTTTCAGGTCATTTTGCCAGTAGCAGGATTGATTCGCCATCAGTGGTGAATGAGTCCCACTAGTCATCAATAGTGAATTTTTCTAGATTCTATAATTTTCAAACATCAACATTTCATCTCTAGGTGCACTTTGTTCAGTCTCATTCAGTTCTATTTGCATTTGTTTATGTTTCTAGTTCATTTCTGCATATCACACCGTGTTTTCAAACATTGCATATTTCATTAGTTTTGCATTCATAATAAGTCAATTTTATCAATTAGCTACATTTAGATCATTTCATTTATTCATAATTACATCATACATTCCTTAGTTTGAGTGAACCATCACAATTTTTGGGGTCTATCTCTGTCCTTCTAGGTGAAAAACCCTAAGAGTGCAAGAGTACATAGAACAAAAAAAATTGTTGGTTCATTTTGGTGAACCTACATATTGAACACAGTATATCTTTCTAATCTGCATTGCATCCTAGGACTCATAGCATTAGTCTTTGCATTAGCTTTTTGCATTGTTAAATTGCATCCTAGGATTTACACATTTGCATTAGTGAATATCTCACATAGATTTCATTTTTTCATTTGAAACCATTACAAAAACTAAAATTCTGCATCTGCATATTCATTTTGCATCTGAAACACATAGAAATCACTTAAAATTTTCTGAAAAAAACACAAAAAAATCCACCCCTAGACTCATTCACCACCCTGATCGAATCAATCCAACTGCACATTTTGCACTACATTTTCAAGCATTTTCTGGGTATTTTTTACATTACAGTTTTTTGTTATTACTTTCTTTCATACTTTCTAGATTTTTTGTTTTCTTCTTTTTCTTGCATATTAGTTTACTTTCACTCATTGTCCTAATGGATTTTTTCTTTAATAAGTTTTGAAATTCATTGAAAGCCTTAGTGGACATGTCCAATTGTGCCTTTGGCTGTGATCCTAATGACCTTGAGCTTTCTCATGCTCCTTCAACTCCACATGAATGTCCTCCTCTTATTTTTGACATCATTGGAGAAGATTATGATAGCATGAACAAGTTCTTAAATTCATGCCTTGACAACCTTGAAGCCAATGCAACCTTTTACCCATCCATGAAGTCACAAGATCTTCCTACTGTTTCAACTCCTAACATGTTTGGATACCTCCATCTTGAAATGAACAAAGGACTTAAATTCCCTTCAACAGGTGGACCTATTTCCTCTAAACAACCACATTCTCAACCATTTTATGATAACAAAGTTACCAACACACCAATCAATCTTGAAGAAACATATGGCAAGGGTTTTACTATCTTAAGAAAACAAGGTTGTGATACAACAACTGAACATGACATTCACCAACTTTTGGAACAAAAACCAACAAAATAAAACACAACAAGATTAGGTTACCAATATCCTCCTCTTGAAAACAAGCCTCCATTTTAAAATTGGAGACTTCGGGACCATGGCACAGTGATCTTTGATTCCCCTCCTGACCTGGATGTTCTTCTTCCACATGAACAACCTTTACATGATTCCAATGAAAAGGATGCTAGGATCCCCATGGATCATCTTCCTCCTTCAATCCATGAAAAAGGTGAATCTAGTAAACACAAACGATCATACAAATTGAAAAAACTAAGGTTTCCTCTCCACCCACCACCTGAATGTGAAAGGAAATTGCAAGTGCTTCTAAATAGAGGTCTTATACTCTTACCATCTTCAAATAGGTTGGTCATCCATCCTAAAGATTCTAACGTACCATATTGCAAATACCATCGTGTTCTTGGAAATTGTAGTGATGAATGCCAGACATTGAAGGACATACTGAACAAGTATCTTTTCATTGATACTGACTCTTATCCTATCATCCCATAATTCCTTAAATTTTTTTCCTCATCATGCCATAGTTGTAGAATTTTCCATTCTCACTATTTCATGATCCTTCCTATCACCTATCTCGGCTCGTTCTTTCCTTACACTCAATGGGGGCAAGAAGTTGATTAGCCCTATCCTAGTACTGCATTTTTCCTTGTCTCTTAACTGCATTATTTACCTTCCGCTTATAATACTTGAGATTGAGAAGCCAATAACTCAGTTAATGGTTGACTTACATTTGCATTACTAGCCCTTTTACATTTTCCTTCTTTTTTTCTTTTTTTCTTTTCTTTGGTGTGATTGTATGTGCATATTGTGTTCCCTTGTAATCTATATTTGATGTTCTCACCTCTTTGTGCACTTCCTCTATTTGTACCTCCATTCTTCTATATGTCATGCTTTATCCTTTCTTTTTCACTTTTGTTTTGTGTTTTTCTTTTGGGGATGACACAAAGCGTAGAGACGCCCTATGTATCTTGCATGTTGACCCAATCAGTCCCTTTTCCTTTTCCTTTGTCTTTTCTTGTGTTTTCCTTTTGGGGATGATGCAAGGCATCAAGACCAAAATGTCTCCTTCATGTTGACCCAAAAAAATTTCCTTTTCTTTTGCCTTTTCATTTTAATTTCACCTTTGTTTCTCCTTTTGGGGACGATGCAAAGCGTTGAGACCAAAATGTCTCTTCCATGTTGACCCAAAATCAACTTTATTTTTCTTTGGTTTTGCGCTCTTTGTTTCATTCTTCTAGTTCTATGTATTCAAGGAATGATGACAATTCTGAGCTCTTGAATCAAAACATTGCAGTAGAGAACATACTGACCCCAAATCCATAGACCCCTTATGTGTTTGGTGTGTTCCTTTTTGGGGGGCAACCCCCCCTTTCTTTTGTTTTCTTTTTCGTCTACATGGAGCAACCTTACTCAGAAACATATGACTTGGCATAGGGGCTTTCCAAGTTGGCTCTCATGTCTTGTTTCTTTTTGCATTTATCTTTCGCTACTTTAAAGTAATTGCTCACAGAATGGTGTGTAGCAATTCCTTTAAAGTGGAGGCATACATTGGAATTATTCATTTTTCATTCTTGGTTCTTAGTGTAGCCTTGTCACTTCATAAGTGTGATCTATCTTAGCATATTATATTCCACTTAGTGGCCTGATGCGATGCACTGCATCCCCTAAGTTATGAATATTCTATTATTTGATTGGTCCTCTCTTGGAGACATTAGACATAATGTTCCCTAAGTTATAAACCTTGCATGAACTTAACAAGACTCATTTGGACATTTCTTTTACACTTTTACATTTTACATTTTTTCATGGCCACTTTGCATAACAAAACTTGCATGCCTATGGTACCATCCTGTTTGTTCATGAGTTCTAAGCATATGTAGCTTTTCTTGTCTCATGAAGCACAAACTGAAAATTTCCTTTGTGGCGCCTTATTAAAGTTATTAGGAGGTATAACTTTAGTATGGTTGAGTAGGAAGCCCATTTTGTGGCACGACTTTCCCCATAGCCACCTATGTGTTTTTGAGTACATACCACCTGAGTGTATGTTTCTCATCTTTTGGGCTTTCTCACCTAGTGGATAGCCATAAGTTCCATTGCCCCAAAGTGAGTATGCATTTTCTTTTCAGACA
Source organism: Sequoia sempervirens (assembly GCA_007258455.2). Classification (NCBI taxonomy): domain Eukaryota; kingdom Viridiplantae; phylum Streptophyta; class Pinopsida; order Cupressales; family Cupressaceae; genus Sequoia; species Sequoia sempervirens. The sequence goes on from VDFB02256132.1 coordinate 120,000,956, forward strand.
AACAACTTAGATCTGATCAACAACTAGCTGGACAAATGATCGAAGCTTGATCTGACTTTTTCCTTTCCTCTTCCTTTTCTTTCTTTTTCACATCTGTGTTCCTTTGTTCTTATGTTTATTTTTCCATGGGATCTTCATCCTAGGGGCTTGATCATCCCTCTTGATCATTTTCATTCCATCTTTCTAGCATAAGTGCATTTGGATCCCTTTCGATATGCATGACTACTTTAGTGTGAGTTTGAAGCAAGTTCATCCTCTCACTAAAGTGGGGGGTAAATGTACCATAGAAAAATGGATCATTGACATTTTCATGGTCATCTAGGTCTTTTTCTTGTGATGCTTGACCAATTTTTCTTTGATTTAATGTTGCAATGTAACTTAAACATTCACATTAGTTCCTGAATATTCAAATTATGATGTCTTGTGAAGGTGTTGTAACACATTTCTACACTTTTCTAGAATCTTCTTATTATAATTCATTTAAATATCATCTTTTTATCCCTTATCAAGTCTTATTCTAAAGTGTTGTAAAGTCTTCTAACAAGATTTCATGCTTTTCTAGGCTTGTCATCACTAATTACACCTTTCTTATGCTTTATTTGTCCCCTTTATGCACTTATAGGCTTTAATTATGTTTTTGAATTCAAACCCAAAAAACAACATTAAAAGCAACTTAATTCTCGACACCCACTTACAAGCCTAGAGTGGGACCCATTTTCCATGGGTGGCGAATGAGTCCCTCTTGGCTCAAAATTCAAAATAATTCAAAATTTCTTTCAGGTTTTTATTCATTGAGACCTTATGTCGGCCTATGATGTATTTTTGGGTAAGTAGGGAATAAGTGTGTAAAAATAAGTGTTTTTCTATCCATTTTAACCACCATTCATCATATTCACTTAATCATCTCATACATTCATTCAAGCATTCAAGCATTATTGCATCCTTCAATCAAGCAATCATCAAGCATCTTGGAGCAGCCATTGACATATCTTTAGACTTCAACAACAAGGTTTTGGTGATTTTAGGGCATTTTCATGTTTATTCATCATTACTTTCTTTATTTCATTTCATTTATTTATCAAGGGTTTGATTACCAAAGTGGGATTTGCCCAAGGCAAATCCCTATACTCTAACTCTTAACCATTTTCCCCCTCTTTGCATGTGTGTTTGTAGGTCTTGTAGGTAGATTTTTCAAAGAAACAAGTGTTGGAAAGTGGTCAAAAAGTCATCAAAGTGATTCAAGTCAAGTAAAACCTAATTCAAGCTTGGAGACTATATTCAACCCATTTTCTGCAGATTTGACTCCATCAACCTGATAAGAAGATAAGTGCAGATTTGGACCCACAAAATTGACCCATGAATCTGTAGAATTTTGGAGAAATGGTTTTCCATCAGTGGTGAATGAGTCCCATTTTTCAGGTTGAAAAGTTGATTTCATCAGAATTCAATTCCTGATAGCCGGAAACCAATTTCAAGTCATTTTACCAGTAGTAGGACTTGTTGATGGTGTTTTCTATACAACAACAACTCATACAGAATATGGAAATCCTATGTCTCTTGAAAGGTAAATCTCTATCAGCAAGCCTCAAGAGATAACCCCAAGGTCTCTAATGTCAGGTCTTGAAAATACATAAACAACTCAGTGATAAATGTGAAAATGCTGGTAATCACAAAGGGACCTTACTACAAGAAAATACTAAATCCTTAGATTTATCTGATCTAGAAATATGGTGATACTTCCAATCCTAAATCTAACCCAATGTAAAAAGAAAGAGAAAAAGAGATGAGAGTTTTAGAGAGATTCTTAAATTTAACACTAAACCTAAGATTGACAATGCAAATGATGAAACACTTGAAATGGACCATTCCCTCAGAAACTGATTCCTGCTTAACCCAGATAAATCTGCAATCTTATAGAAATAGTGCAATCTTCTAAGGTATTAAATATTTTCAGATCATGAACATTCATCCAATACAATCTTATTGCAATTGAAATGAATAAACCTTCACAATTGAACTAAGCACAATGAATATTAAAGTCCAGGCTAACTTTGCAAAGCAACCAACAATGAGCTAGCTGCAAAAAGTATGGACTAGGGATTGCTACAAACACTTCAAGCATCAAACCATAAACACCATTGAATCATATCTAATTCTAAATCTAACACATATCTAATATTTCTCAAGCAATCTCAAAAGATGGAACAACAAGAACCATGCAAGATAAACCAACATAAGAGAATTCACCAAGAGCACAATGTCTTCAATTTATTGAATCACCCAATAATAGCAACAATTCCAGTGTTCTGTGTTACAACACTTGCTCAAAATGAACTAACTTCTAACTCTAACTCTTGCTATACTACTTAGTTCACTCCAAAGTAAAACTATCTAGCCCTTACAAATGAGGTAGAATGTCATATTTATAGAAACCCCCCAAGATATGTTGGCCTAATTAGGGTTTACAATAGCAAATGGCCACAAAACAAGTCAGCCAAGAGGAATTCAAAATAAAATAGCATATGCATTAAATGCATGTAATCCATCCAGGTTAGCCTAGGATTTCCAACATAATCTGGACCAATGCATGTGAAGGAGAAGGAAAATAATGGGGAAGAACAAATTCTGATGTAATATTGCATTAACTGCTTCCCCCTTTAACCTTAGCACACCCCATCTTATCCTACACCATCAAAAATATCCTATCCAAGTCGGCTGTAGGTGGCATAGCTAAAACCTTGATTCTCCTTTCAATGGACTTTATGTCCTCTCTTGACTGCTCCACTATTTTATCCCATTCCTCTTTACTGGTTTGATACTTGTCCATTACTGTAATGTATGTGGATGCATCATCCAACTGGTGTTTAGTGATTGGATCCTCATTATTTTGAGAATATACATCTTGCCACCATTTTCTTAACTGCTCCAAACTCAGATGTTTCGATGCAAACCTTTTCCTTCCTGTCATGACCTCAAAGAAGGAAATGCATTTGTTATAGATCTCAGTCAGGGTATCCTCAATTTGTCTCCTTTGCTTATACACATTCTTTGGAACCCTCTACCTTATTTTCAAAACTTCAAACCATTCCCAAGGTTCTACAGCTCTGGAGGAAGGAAGAATACCATCACTCACCAATTTATCTTCAGTATATTCCATGATGGTTTTGGTCTTTTGCAGAAAGAGATCCACATCCTCCTTATCTTGAGCAACCACATTCTTTAACCAATCTATGGACCTCATAGCATCTCCACTAGTCAAAAGAAGGTCCTTGATAGCATTATCTCCTTTAAACCACACTCCTTGCAACCAAATCATTGTGGAATGGGTAGTAGCTTTCATTCTTTCCAACTCGGTTATTGTTTCCTGTGGTAGGAAGCTTGCAGCAGATGACGAGGAGCTGATGGATTGCAAAGGCTTCATTAAATCCTACAATTACTTCTTTAACTTCTCATTCTCCCTCTTTAACTCTTGCTTAGTCTGTACCTCCTCCCTCAATCTCCCCAAGATTACAGCACTGGAGCCTTCATACTCTTCAATTTCTTGTTCCATGGAAGTAGGCCCTAAGTTGATAGTCTGCATAGTGTAATCACTACTGGCCACATCATCCCTATTCTTATCAGGAGCGGGAGTAGCAATGTGAACTACCCTATTATTTTCTACATCTCTCTCGATCCTTGAAATAACCCTAGTCTTCTTCATTTTTCCTTTCCCAATCTGAGCTAGTAGGTCATCCCAATTAGGAAGAGTGTCATCCACTACAACCTGCTTACTCTTCAATTCTCTATCTAACCAAGTAGGCACTGTGGGATCTAACTGCACACTACCTTGTCCAACTATATCTTGACGATCCTTGGATGCTTCTTCATGCAAATCTTGCCTCCTAGGGGTCTCTTCAACTTTACTCTCTTCTCTCTTGTCATGTTCTTCTTCCTCATACACCGGTGAGGGAGTTTTTCCTGGTACTTCCCTTTGAGGATTTCTATCCTCTTCACTTCTCATAGGCGAGTCTTCATAAGTCACTAGAGGGGACTGCAACACCTTTTCCATCTCTGCTTCAGCACTGTAGAGTTCACCCTCTTGGAATTTTTCTCCTTCCTCATCTTGATGAACTTCAACATCTTTGGATTCACCTGGTTCATTGCAAGCTTCATGGGAAGGGGAAATATTATCATGTTGTTCTGTAGCAAGAATGATAGGAGGAGCATCCTTTCTTGGCACACTATCCTTAGGAGAAGGAGTTCTTGATCTCCTTGTATATACTTGTGTTCTTTCTCCTAAGCTCTCCACATTTATTATTGGTGGGTCAACTTCCTCCCCTACCTTAGAGCTTTCCTTTTCCTTATGTGACATTCTTACTATCCTTCTTCTCTTAGGCACATAAACACCATCTATTTTATCTTCCTTTTTAGCCTCATCCTTTGCTGATTTATTTTTCCTTGAAATATGTTCCTCTTCTTTGCAATATGCTTTCTTTGTTTATCTTCCTCTTGCGCTTCCTCCGCCTGAACATATTTAATCTTTATCTTAAAAGTAGAGCTCACCTTCTCCTTATCCTTGGGATCCTGCTCAGCTGACTCCTCAGAAGTGGAATGATACTCCAAGTCTCCCATCAAATCATAAGTGCACTACACACCTTCAATTTCCAGTTCCCAAATCTTTTTCTTAAGCCATAATTTTGTATATTTAATTACTGGAGTCATTATCTACTCTAACTCTATTTTCTCCTCCTCCATCCAGTCTATTTCTCCAACTGATTTATCTTTTACAACCTCATAATCATGACCCTGAATTAAATCTCCATCATCATCTATCTGATTTGGGATGACCTTAACATTGTACAATCTAATCGAGTTAACTGGTATCCTAGATAACTTCTTCTTTCAAACTTCAAACTCATCTTTACAGTTAGCCCAATAATCCTCTAAGTCATCCTTGTGACTGTATTCTCTACTCGCTTTCTTCTGGGCTTCACTAGTTCTGTCAAATCTGGACCTCTCAGAATGAAAATAAAGGCCTAAAATACTCATCTCTTCTTTAGAAAAGTGTGCTATATATATGGAAGGACATGCCTCATTACTACCCACCCTCAGAGGAAAGTCATTGCCAAATCCGGTTTTATGCTTTTCCTTCTTCACTATGGCATCAAAATCACTGTTTGTCTTGTAACCTCTAGGAGTATGAGGTGATTAGTAGGATACCTAGGAAGCCTTTAAGGGGCCCTCTGACAACCATCTATCCTTATGTATGAAAAGGTGGGAAACTATATGAACCAAGCCCCATACCTTTTGATCAATTCCTTGGCATTGTTAAATATTCTCACATGCTCTACACCTTGGAGAAATCTAGTGATGTACATGGTGAATGCATCATTCACTCTTCTATAGCCTAAGCTACCCAGATGTAGCTGTGGATAAACTTCATATATTACATCTTGCCCAAAGGTTCCTCATGTACTCAATCCCTTATATGGATGAGACCTACCCAAGGCATAAAATAGGTAAGAAGTCATTGTGAAGCTCTTAGTTTGTAGGACATTGCACAACTGATCATGTATTATGGCACTTATGATGCCTACCCAATGATAATCAATTTTAAGTTCAATCCTTACTATGAAAAGGAACAGCCAATTTTTAAAGACTCCTGCACTCTTCAAACCTATTACCCTACTAAGTAATGTGATGGCATCATAGTATTCTGGTTTGAATTTTTCCCTGAACAATTGTTTCAGCAACTTTGAGATATGGGGCTTAGGTTTCTCCAACTAGGAGCTGACCACCTGCAGAGCCTTGCTTGAATCATCTTCGAAATAAGTTTTATCAACCTCCAAATCCAAGGCCATCACATGAGATCTGTCAGGCATGTCAAAATTTTGTGCCACAAATACAAGAGAAAATTTAGCTAACACCCTGTCTTGAGGACCGATCACCCTTTGTGTACCTCTATCATAATGCCTAGCACACTCAACACTAACTCATAACATTGAATTTTAGGAGGAAAACCAACCACATGATCCAACCCTGATTCTATCAATCTTCTGGCCAACAATGGAGGGTTTGACTGTGCCATTCTTGCCTTGAATTCATCATAATCCCATCTTCCCACATTAGTGTCACCCACCTCAGTCTAGATGGAGGAAATATTGGACTCTAGAACCTTTCTCTTTATATCCAATTTGATTCTTTCTACCTCAGAAATAGAAGACCCCTTTGCACTTGGATCCATCACACTACCCTTGGTTCCACTTGTCACTACCTTACTCGACTGAGCCTGCATTCGACAAAGAAACCATAATAAAGATCACATGGAACCCAAGTTAATTAATCAAAAATTGCATATTCATCCTCAATATAAGTCCCAAGATAAGAAAAATGCTCTAAAACCTCATAAAAATTAATCATCGCAAAGTTCAGGTTTTCAGTCCTCCCGCAGAATCTAGGCTAGAGAGGAATTTCAGAAAATTCCTAGCTAGACGAATTTTAGTGAAATAAACATGAAAGCTTCCAATAATCATCTAATCAACTATCATTGACTAAGAAACATCATGATACATCCTTAAATATTTCAAATTAATCATTTAATGCATAATTACCAGTTAACAAATCGTGCTATCTCTCAGTTCTTCATTTTCAACAAAGTTTCAGAGAATTTCGCTCAGGATGGAAATCCGTGAAAACAACAATAATCTATGAATTCTGGGAAAATGAAGGAACATAAGAAACTTCGGTAAAATTTGGAGGGAACGAAAAATCCATGAAGCACACATAACTTCAAATTATTGCACATTTCAGGAACACAAAGAGAAAACAAAAAATCAGGGAATTCTGATAGCTAAGGAATTCCGCAAAAACTTTGAAAAACTGGATGCCAACGTTTTCTCATGACTTCACTAAAATTGATTGAACGATCAAAAATTTGAGGATCCTAGGCTTGCAACTAGCTTGATTTAAACCTCCTACAGCTCATCTTTGAATTCGAAACTCATCCTAAAGTAAATCAAGAGGAATTGATGATGCCCTAAGCACGAAACCCTAAAATTCCACCATGAATGCACAAGACAAGCTTGGTCTCAGCTTACTCATTTTCTAGGTTTACAAAAGGTTCATTATGGCCTACACAAGCAAGCTACCCTATAATGAAATAAAAAACAAGCTCACAAACTCACCTGGGAATCATCAATCAAACATAATCGAATAACCCTAGCTTCAAGATGTTCAACGCTCAAACATGCAGGAATTCAAACTCCAAGCACACCCAAAACACTAAAGATGCATTCAAATTAAACAATCAAAAGCAAGGAAATTCATACATACCATTGATGAAGATTACAACAATGACATGTAACAATCTTTAGCGCCCCAACAAATAACAAATCACGTCCAAGAAAATCACCACCAAATCCAGGAATTTACAAATCCAACATGCCAAATCTAGCCAAGCACTTAGGATCAAGTACTCCAGATCAATAGAAAGAAAATGATACAAATTAATGGCATAAAACTCCCCAAAATCAACTAAATACCCTTCGCAGAAATTGTACAAGCGAGCATTAATGCAGTCGACAAGACAAGCCAAATCAAAACCTGAGAATCTGACAAGGTGACAGAAGTTCAAAGAAATCTAACCAACAGAGAATTTCATGAGACCTTGAAATTTCTAGATCACAGTGTAAAGAAAACCGCCACTGGATTTTTAGAGCATATGGGGAATTCCGCCAAGAGTGGATTTTCCCAAGAGCAGTGAAAAACCCAAAATGAGCCTAAAACTTGAGGTTTTCAATCAATATCACAGAGGGATCATTAATGCAAGCAAGATAAACATCCAAGCACATGCCCAAGAAGGAAAATCCTCAAAATCAAAGGGCCCAAACACCAAGAACAAAAGAAAAAAGGGGGTCCCTTCTTTCAGTGGGGCGTGTGTGCGAAAACTTCACAATATGACTGATTCACCATCAATGGCGAATGAGTCCACTAGTCATCAATAGTGAATTCTTCCAGATTCCGGAATCTTCTAGCACCAAAATTTCATCTCTAAGTGAACTTTATTCAGTCTCATTCAGTTCTGTTTGCATTTGTTTATGTTTCTAGTTCATTTCTGCATATCACACTGTGTTTTCAAACATTGCATATTTCATTAGTTTTGCATTCATAATCAGTTAATTTGATCAATTAGCTGCATTTAGATCATTGCATTTATTCATAATTACATCATACATTCCTTAGTTTGAGTGAACCATCACAATTTTTGGGGTCTATCTCTCTTCTTTTAGGTGAAAAACCTTAAGAGTGCAAGAGAAGTACATAGAACAACAAAAATTGTTGGTTCACCAAGGAAGAAACTCATCTCCCCAAACATTGAAATTTAAAATTATTTTTGCATCTCTTTTTCAAATTTCTTACACACAACTTCATTTTCTCCAAAAATTATGTCATCGACATACACAACCACAATCAAGATTTGGTCTTTTTCAACTTTAAAGTAAAGATTAATATCTATGGTACCTTTATTGAATCCTTGCTGTAATAAGTACCTATCTAACCTTGCATACCAAGATCTAGGAGCTTGCTTCAATCCATATAATTCCTTCTTCAATCTGTAGACCATATCTAGTTTATTTGATAACTAAAATCCTTCTGGTTGTTATATGTATACTTCTTCCAATTCACCATTCAAGAAAGAAAACTTCATAGCCATTTGATATACTTTGAAATACTTATGTGCTGCAAAAGCCAAAAAAATCTTGATAGCTTCCATTCTTGCCACTAGAGAAAATATTTCCTCAAAAGCTAACTCCTATTTGTGAGGAGCCTTTACACATAAGCCTTGCCTTGTTTCTTACCACTTCTCCACTCTCATTTAGTTTGTTCCAAAATACCCATTTAGTTCCAATCATATTCTTGTTTGTTGGTCTTAGGACAAGTTCCCAAGTTTTATTTTTCTCAATATGCATTAGTTCTTCTTCCAAAGCCTTGATCCAATACTCATCCTTGCATGCTTCAATCACTATTTTAGGTTCAACTTTTGAAAGTAAACATATATTTACACGTTCTTCAACAAATTTCCTTCTTGTCATCACACCTTTTCTCTTATAACCAATGATCTGTTATTTAGAATGATTCTTCTACACATACTTAGGAGTTTTAGGAATATTTTCTGGAGCTTCTTCGTCTTCAATCTACACTTCTTTTTCCTTATCTTGTTCTTCTTCTCTACAAGAAGACTCATCTAATTCATATCCATCTATCAGCATTGAATTATTCTATAGGTCTTCATCAACCTTGACACTTGCACCCTCAACAATATTTCTTAGCCTCTTGTTATAGCCCGAATAAACTTTTATTTTTTTAGAATATCTACGGAATATACCTTCATTAGACCTTGCATCAAAATTTCCTAAGTTTTCTTCATCTCTTTTGATATAGAATTTTCTTCCAAACACTCTGAAGTATTTGATAGTAGGAATCCTTCCATACCATAGCTCATAAGGATTCTTTGTGCTATTTTCTCTTGCTTTCACTCTATTAAGTATGTAAACAATAGTAGAATTGTTTCTCTCCAATAGACTTCCAATAGATTTTCTTCTTTCATCATTTTCCTCGCAACTTCTTGAAAAGTCCTATTCTTTCTTTCTACTCCATTCTACTGAGGAGTCCTAGGGGTAGATATATTCCTTTTTATTCCATGATTCTCAAAGAAGATATTGAATTAATTGGAGGTGAACTCTCCACCTCTTTTAGACCTCAAGCACTTTATTTTCATATCTATTTCATTCTCAACCATAACTTTGAATGATTTAAAATTATCTAGGGCTTCTGATTTTTATTTGAGAAAAGTAACCCATGTCATTCTAGAATAATCGTCAATCAATAGCATGAAATACCTATCACCTTGAAGACTTATTACTCTTGTAAGACCAGAAAGATCTATATGCACTAATTCCAATAGTTCAGTAAAAGATTATTCTTTGACTTTGAAACTTTTACTTGCTTTCCAACTTGACATGCTTATAGACAACATTGATAGGCTTTGTAATATTTGGTAGATTTCTCACAACTTGAACTGAACTTATTCTCACTAGGCTATCAAAATTGATGTGACAAATTCTTCTATGCCATAACCAACTCTCATTGATCTGAGTCATGAAACAATAACCATCAACACCTTTGAGATGATAGAAATTTCCATCTGTCCTTCTTCCAGCAAAAATCATAGTTCTAGAGCTTTTTCTAATCTCATAGCGATCATCCTAAAACATAAGATTGTATCCTTTGCTACACATTTTTCCAAAACTCAAGAGGTTATATCTTAAACCCTTAACATAAAGAGGATCATCAGTATTATGCTTGCCATCAAAATTGATTGAACCTTTTCCAAATATCTTAGTAGATGTATCATCACCAAAACTAACCAGACCTCCTTCATATTTTTCAAGTTCAACAAACTTATTCTTATCACCAGTCATATGATTAGATAATCCACTATCAATGATCCAATAGTTTTTTTCCTATCTAACATGAAAAGTAGACACCAAAGTGCCTTCAGTATTAGTACTTTCTTCTAGAGCACTTTCCTTCACACATCTCTTGGATTTAGCAGAATTGTAAGGCCATGAAAAAGCATTCACCATCCTCATCATCCCCATAATCAGATTCATCATTAGATATACTAGAATCTTCTCTATCTTAATAACTTTTCTTAATCATCTCACCTTTGTTCTCCTTATTTTTTTCATTCAAAGCTCTATTTAGACATCTTGAAGCATAATGACCTATCTTTCCACAACTGAAAAATTTGAAAGGCAACTTACCTCTATAATTTCTAGTACCCTTTTTCATTATTCTCACAAAGTTAGCTTCCACATCATTAACATCCTCCTAATTTGATTCCACAATCTTCTCTAATTTTCCAACCTTAAAATTAGTCTCAACTTTTGCATTACTTGTACCAAATTCTCTCATTTCAAAAATAGTTAAAGAACCATAGAACTGATCCATAGTATATTGGTTCAAATTTTGTAATTCCTCAATAGCAAAAAATTTATGACTATAATATTTAGAAAGAGTTATGAGCACCTTCTTTACCACATCTTCTTTCAGTTCTCCACCAAGACCTCTGATTTCATTGAAAACTTCATCCACCTTCTACAAGTAACTTGTGATGTTTTCATTTTAGACATTCGCAGGGTCTTAAACATGATCTTTATATTCTACATCTTAGCTTGCTTGACCTTATCATCTCATTCATAAATGCTTTCTAACTTTACACAAATTTCTCTTGAAGTTTTCAGATTCATAACTTTCACCAATTCAGAATTAACAAGACCACCTAAGAGAGCATGCCTTGCTTTACCATTGTTTTCATAGGCCTTGATCTCATCATGAGTCTTTGGACCATTTGCAGGTATAGTATATATTGTCTTAATAGAATTTCATATTTAAAATCCAAGAGAAACAAAAAAATCTTCCATCCTTGTCTTCCAGAATGCATAATATGATCCAACAAATAGAGGAACATCTTTCTTGTGCGCCATACCAGATCTACCTCAAGAAGTTAAGCTTTCTTCCAAGGAACCTTGCTTTGATACTAATTATTGAATGCACAAGACAATTGAGAGGGGGGTGAACTATTTGTTCCTTAAAACTTCAAAAACCCTCACAAACATTCAAATCCACATCAAATCAATTAACCCTTAATATATTTAAATAATTTATCATGAAAGTAGATAATGGAAATAGAATCAAGACAACACCACACATAATGAAACACTAGATTTACATAGAAAACCCAAGAAGGGAAAAACCATGGTGAGGATTATCTCACAATATAAAGTAATATTAGCACCAATACAATAGGGATCACTTCTAGAATAGAAGAGAAGATAGAGAAGAGTGTTTCAATGAAAAATCCATCTCAATGCAATAGAAAGGTCCACCACAGCTTCATCAACACCTTCACAGTCTTACTGAAAATTGTAGACACCTTCTGCTCATTGCATCCAATAATATAACACATGAAAGCTCACACTGCACTACACAAATTCACACCTCACAAATCTACAATTCACATCATTCACATCACATATCTCTATCTTATCATCCCTCAACAACTCAACACATATTTATACCATCTTCAAAATTGAAAGAATTCTCTAAGGTCAGCTATGCATCTCAACTGTGCAAATTCAAATTAGGTTGGCACAAAAAAATTCTCGTGGTGGAAAGGAATGAAGAAAAACCACAACAAACCTTAGCTAGGAACTAAATCCACTCATACATGCCATGCCACACTTTTACAAACACCGAAGAAACTCCGCAATTAGTGTAAACCCCCAAGGTCGGTCAAAATTGTGTTAACACCATTAAAATTTAATTAAACACTCCCTCATATGCAAAGATGACCCATGAACTATACACCACACTTTAACATGATCTAGAATATTCCATTAAAACCATGGAATCCAACAAATTCCTTCACAAAACTTCCACTTGAAGAATGTACACACCCAATACACTCAAATAATTCTTCCATACACAACAACTCAAAAGATTGACTTCCAAAGCGCCCAATCTCAAACAACTTCAACTGAAGAAAGATACAAACACTATTATCATCCTTCTAGATCTATAAGACCTAAAACCACTATGTGGAGAAATGCAGAGCAAAAAAATTCTCCTAGACACCTCTGCAACACATAGTTCACACAACTTCCTTTGCACAACTATCCAACACACCAAAATTTGTATGTAACACCACTGAACAACTTTGATCAACATATTCAAACCACACACGCAAATATTGAACCCAAAATAAATGCAAAGCAAAACCAAAATACTGCTTTGTAACAAAAAATACCATTGCAACACACTATTTCCTATTTTTATTCAAATATTATCAAAAGCACTTGGAAACCAAGCACCAAAGACACATCCTCAACATCTTCAACACTTCCTCATCATGACCAAACTAACTCAACCACACATCCATAGGAAGAATCTTATCAAAGCAACAAAAGAGGTTGACACTAGTAGCTTACTAATGACAACATAATGAAATTAATCAAAGCATCATCAGAGACAACACCAACTCAATACCAACTACACATCCTTACAACATAATATTTCTCATACTATTGACACCAATGACAACACATAAGCTTGTTGAAATAAATGACAACACCAACTGCACATACTTGCAACAAAACCCTTAAGGAGTCTAGCAATATATCCATGATTCTTTTGAGTATACAATCAATATATTTTATCTTAGCGATTTAATCCACATATTGAATTAGCTGATTTTCTTGAATGCTTAATTTAATTAAATGTTTAAACGATAGCCTATTAAATGGATCAATAATATGCTACATATCTCTAGTTTTACATCTAAAAATCACCTAGAGATGTAAAACTATAAATCACTTGCAACCAAAACACTTATCACATCTAAAAAAAAATCCATTGATGTGTTATATGCAACCTTGAGAGAGATTGATCCACAAATTTAATATTGAATAATGAATATGAATTCTTACAATGTACAATAATGAATATTTATAAAATAAAAAAGAAAACCCTAGATGAGGATTATATTAGATTGTGACAAGTGTCTTCATCTTATGCAATGCAAAAACATGCCCTATAATTAGCTCAATGTAATAATAAAAACTCATAATTTTAGCTTAAGTGTAATAAAGTAAAAGGGGCCTAATAATTAATTAATGACTAGGTGATTTTCCTAATTACTCCAACTCCCCGCTTAAGATCAACATAGGGAGAAACAAAAAACCTAATGAATAATACAATGATGGATGCATGGATGGGTTTCAACTAGAAGGCCTAATGAGGTACCCATGTACAAACACAATTTCTCATAACTAGAGAAAATAAGAAAACCTCATGGGGGAAGAACTCCTCTCCAAAAGAGAAAAACCAAAATAACTACACTAGTGAAAGAAGGATAGAAGGAGGACTCGATGTGACCCCCCAAGGATTTCTTTTGTCACACAAGTACAATAGATGTACCCTGATAGGAGAGATAAGATGGGAATATGAATCCTCCCATAAAGAAAGAGCTCCCATGACAATGATGAACACCTATAGATAGAACACGATCCACTACCTATAAACAATATTTCTACCCTTAATAAGAAACAAATCCACTAGTGATTGGAGAAGAAATTTCCATAGGATAGAAGAAAGAGGAATCCAAATCCAAATTATGTGTTCCTTTAAAAACTGCTCAAGTGTCCACATGTCAGAATGCGATGATGTCAATCCAAGATCTTGTGAAGGTTGATGCAACACAAGCTCCAAAGAATGTGATGATGGTGGGTTAACAATAATGATGTGGTTGTCATGATAGAGGAGATGAATTTCCACAAAAAAATCCTCCAAATATTCCATATGGGACTCCACAAACAAGGATAATATGTCTACGAGATACAAATCCCAAGTAGCCATTTCTAGAAGAAGATGTATGTCCTGCGGAACTAAACCAATAGGGGCCAAGGATGTGGCAATGCCAAGCTAATCAAGAACAATAGAAGATGGATATTGGGTCTCAATATAAAGAGTTGAAACACAAAGACAAGTCTCTAAACCATCAAAACATCCAAGACTTGTGATATACTCAAGCTCCTCTAAAGTATCATCATCAAAGGGTATGCAATTTGCATATGTAATTAGAATGAGACAATTTGCTATAGGATCCTCTAGGAATGGGGAGATATGAGAGTCTTTATGGATCTCCCAAAGTCCAGTTCAAAGTTTGTGGGGAAAATCAATATCTGATACAAAACACATAGTGTCAAGATCAACACTAGAACAAATCAAACCTATAACATGATCACTAATAATGCTTGAAGCTGATCTACTCCTTGGTGTGTTTGGTGTAGGTATGAGTCCATAAAGATAAGGAAAAATATAAAGCCACCGAAGATGTGTCAGGATGCCATTTCAACAAGACTCAATAAATATTAATAACCTCAATGCATGTAAAATAGATAAAATGAATTCATCTCATGCAAATAGATCCTTTCTAGGTGCTAAGATGTCCAAGTAATTGAAAAAAATATGAAATCACAAAAAAATGAACAAAATGTATCTAGGATAGATTTTGGAGAAGTGCATGAATGGATTTGAAGAAATATTAAATACCTTTCCAATGCCATAATAATAACAAAACATGGAGATATAGGTGAAAATTTATGAGTTTGAAAGAGGAAAATGATGATCTAACTTTGACTAAGAATAATTTGTACTGACATAAAAATTTGATGATGAGTCTTGCACCACTAGAAAGTATATAAAACAAAATTTTCGACTATACCTTGTTTGCTTGATTCCAACATCATATGCCCAAGTTATGGCCCAAAGAAAAATGATCTCTTAGGGCACAAAGGGGTAGGAGACGGGGCAAGGGGCTAGCCATACAATGCTGTCATCATGACATCAATAGAATATTCATTTGTAAAAATCATCAGTTTCCTTATTGTCAAAATATGCAAAGGATACTTGGAATATTCTATTTGTCAAATTAGATTTACAATTGTTCGAAAAGAGGTCAAAAATAATGATGTTTCTGGCAAGTAGAAAGACCACTAATTGGGAATGGAAGGCACCAGATTGGTGGTTGTCACCAGTGTTGAGCATTTCTTGTGGGTACCATCAGTGGTGGGTGGGAGTCTAGGAAATAAATAAATAGCTACCAATGGAGGAAAGGCTGACTAGGACCCATAGTACCCTCTATAGGCTTGCATAGGGTACAAACCCATCAAAAAACTTGCTTTTTTTGAATTTTAAATATGTAAAATAATTTAAAAAAACTATATTTTTTTTCTTAAAGCCTTTACTAGTGTGTAGAAAAGTTTTGTATGAATATACAACCATATGGATTCCTGTACTTGGATCTTTGGTTATTATTTTTTTCTTTTTTTCAACTTCTCCAAATTTGAAAAAAAATAGTGATCTCTTAAGATTTTGGGTTGTTCAGGATCCAATGGTGATGCCCGTTTCACTCCAAGATGAGTCAAATTTTTATTCAAGGGTTGGAGTTGATATGAACCTTGCAACTCCCAAAAATCACATACAACCAAAATGTCTATCACATTTGAAGAGAGAAACCATCGATGTGTCCTATGCAACCTTGAGAGAGATTGATCCACAAATGTATCTGATATTGAATAATGGATTTGAATTCTTATAATGTACAATAATGAGTGCTTATAAAATGAAAAAGTAAATCCTAGATGAGGATTTTATTAGATTGTGACAAGTGTCTTCATTTTAGGAAATGAGACAACATGACCTATAATTAGTCCAATATAATATAATAAAAAAACTCATAAGTTTAGGTTAAGTGTAATAAATTCTTGGAGTCACTTGTAAAGTCCACAATGACTATGACTAAATCCCCAATCAATTCATTCCATGAATGTGTCTAGTAGAGATTCTAGTGACCAAAACTATTTCTATAATGACAACCTGCATCTCAAGGTTTTGAATCTTGAATAAGTGTAGCAGTTGGCTAGCAACTTCCTCCACAACACAATTGCATTGTATCTCATCCAATACCACCTTGCCTACCATTGTGTATTCCCTCTATAAATCAAAGTATCCTTAAATAGGTGGGCGAGCCAAACACAAGCAATCTTATCTATTTAAAAAAGATTGTCTGACCAAAGACTTAGGGGCTAGAGAGATCAATGGGGAAAAATATTAGGATTAGATCAACATTCATGATTTTTTGTAATCCTTCCCAAGACTTAGGTTGATTGGAAATGCAATTAGTGTGATTTATATTGCAGCCATGGTTTGCTAGGAGGTTTTTTGCCAAATTTTCCCCTATAAAAACTTCTTGTATTGAGTAATCCTTTAGTTGACTAAGCAACACACCAATCATGTCCACATTTTTTTGAAGTTTCCAATTTTTCACCTTTCTACTTTTGGATTGTATTAATGCATAATGGAGAGTTTCCTTCAATGTCAATGCAATCCAACCCATTCCTTAGGCATAGGATAATACCATCATGTAGAGCTTCCAACTTTGCCTTGTTGGTACCAAATATGATGTGTTTTTGAAGACAACCCAACGAGGATTCCAATTTTATTTTTGACTAAGTACCCTACACCAAAGATCTTATGATTTATTCGAGAGGCCCCATCAAAATTAAGCTTTAGATTTCAGTTTTCTAGTTGGAAGGGTCATCAAAAGAAATTATATTTACATGCAAATATTTTCATTAAAATAAATTTAAGAAATTAAATATTGTTCAACTCATTTTATCTAATAAGAAATTCATTTCAACTATTCTTTAATGATTTTTAATTATCACTTAACTTCAATTTAACAAAATTAATAATCATTCAACTACCATTTAACAAAATTGATTATCTCTTAATTAATCACTTAACTATGGTCTTAATTATTTAATTTAATTATATTTTGTATATTTTATTTTTAATTTAATTTGTGTGGATAAAATTTATTTATTATATTATTATTTTATAATATTTACTTATTATTATATTATATAGTTATTTAATTATTTTATTCTTATTATTAATACTATATCACTATTTAATAATTAAATTATTAAAAAAATACCTTCCTTTAGCTAATTATTATTAAATAATTATATTTCCTAGCTTAATAAATATGATATAATGTGTCAAGGAGAGAATTGTGATATCCTCCACCCATTATATTGTGCATTGTCTCGACTGACTAGCTAGTAATTACAATCAAAATAAGGTAGTATCATGTCTTTTTAACAAAGTTTTTGAAATCAAGTAAACATAACTATTGCATTTCATTTGTGTCCTCCCACATAGAATTTTATTCATCATATTGATCCCATTGCACTCTATATTAGTCTACCACCCTATTGTGCAATTATTACTAATACTTCTCTAAGATTTTGTATGTCTCTACTGTTATCCTCAGATCTTGGATCTTAAATGTATTCCAATTCAAGATATGCTTATTTTTAGGTACACATTTCTTAAGAAGTGATATATGAAAAATATCATGGATTTGACTAAGTCATGGAGGTAAAGCTAGTCGATAAGCCACTGGGTTTATCTTTTCTAAGATTTCAAATGGTCGAACATGGTGAGGTTCTAACTTAGTTTTCCTTCCAAATGCTATGAAGCTCTTATGAGGTTGACTCTTAGGAAGAATTTCTTCCCCGCTAAAAAATCTCTTTGGATTCTATTTCTATCCACATTTTTTTTGCCTGTTAGTTGCCTCCTTCAATCTATAACTTATTCCCAAATTAAATGTATTTGACACTTCCTTCCATATAGTGCTTCAAATGGGGCCATCCCCATGGTGGATTGAAATGATTCATTAACATAAAACTCCACAAGAGGGAGACATTCTTCCAATTTTTATTGTTGGTCCATGCAATACATGTGTAGAAGGTCCTCAAATATCTAGTTCTTTCTATTTTTCCAACCGTTTCAAGATAGTCTGATGTATTAAAGTTCAATTGTGTTCCTAAGGTTGACTGCAAGGTTGTCTACAATCTCGAAGTGAACCTAGCATCTCTATCTATTATGGTTCTCTTAGGAGCCCTATACAGTTTAAAAATTTCCTTTACAAATCATTTAGAAATAGTAAGGTCACCATCAGTTTAATTTCTTGGTATAAAGTGGGCCACCTTGATAAGCTTATCTATTACTGGACCATCATTGCATTATTCTTATAAGGTGTCATAGGTAACTATTGCATGAAGTCCATACTAATGAAAAACTATTTATGATGTGGTATATCATGGGAGCATAGCAATCCTGCTAGGAGATTATGTTATTCATTTACCCTTTTGTTGGAAATAGGATGACATTTAATTGCAAATCCTAAACATTAATTATTTCATGTATCTCCTAGATTCATGGAATGTGTTAAAAAAAACTAAGATTAGGATGAGATTAATATTTGATGAAATCATCATGATTATTGACATTTGTAATTAATTCTAAATGTAAGGAGCATGTGAGGGCATTCATAGTGAGTTCCTAAATAATAGGGGCACATGGGGCATCCAAATGGTAAGGTGACACTCACCTTGTGTTTAGTTAACTATACAAAGTAACATTTAACACTTCTGAATGCATGTAAAGATCCTAGAAGTTAGGATTTGATGTTTGCATGCTTGAAGTTTAGTTTAGTTCAGTTCAAATCAGTTCAAATCAGTTCAGTTCAGTTCAATTCAGTTCAGTTCAGAATCAATTTAGTTCAGTTTAGTTCATTTTAGTTCAGTTATGGTTTAGTTGTCTTCAGTTAGTTTCAGTTGTATGTTAGTTAACTTTAGTTCACTTGGAATGCATGGCTAATAACATTGAGTTGTATGACAGATAACAGGGACTACCTCCAGTTAATAGGGGATGACCATTCTTGCATGAATGGTGTTGAGTAAATTTTTCTGTAATACCCCTCATACTGCTTAGACTTATTAATTTCTATGATGATACTATTAGGGTTGATTTGGTTGGTTGTAGTTTGATGATGTTATTCCTTGAGTGGCTTATTCGTTTGATATGACATTTTTAGGATGATTGATGATACTCTGTGCGTTGTTTGGATTATTTGTTTATTTAAATGAATTGCCATTAATATTTTTGTGCCAGTGTGATGATTCCATGGTGATGTTAATTAATTCAGTATTATTATATGATGCAATTGTTTAATAATTAGTTATGATGCAATAGTTTAATATCATGATCAATTTGGTTAGGAATGTTAGCTCGTTATTGATATTATAATTGTTAGAATAGATTAGGTGAGAGGACAGTGTAGCATCACTCGTTCATGAGTGCCCTGCTACACTGCTATTCCTTCTCATGATAGGATGTTGATTATATATATACATGTGCTACTTGACGTTTATTTGGATGCAGGATTGCAGGAATAAGTCTCGATTCCACCTGCTTTGGCAGGACAGGGCGAGCAATAAATTAACCCAATGGGTAAAAGTTGAAAAAGGGAGTAGGTTTGGAAGTGTCCCCGTCCCAAGTCCGTCGTCTGTTGTGAGTCGTCGTGTTTTGACTGAAGTGTCGTCTTTGTCTTGTATGTAGTTTTATTGTTGAGTATTTATTTTATTATTGGTTAGTGTTTAATTAATTAATCATTTTTCATAAAATAATTAATTAATGTAAATATTATTTGATTTAATTGTGAGTTAGAAAAATATTAAATTTAAATATATTGTAAATTAAAAGGTATTTGATAAATTAAAATTTAAGAAATTAAATTAAATTAATATTGTTGAGAGTCATTAAATATTATTGTTTTATTAATATTAAATTAAGAAATTATGTGAAGATAATATCTAAATTTAAATAAATTATTCTAATTAAAATTTTAGATATGTGTGAGCTTTTTAAAAGCTGGAAAAGGACCAATAAGGAAGGAGGCCTTTTGGAAAAGAAAGCGGAAAAAAAGATTTATTGATTTTATTTGGTGATTTATTATTGGGATGGGAAAAGGATTCACACACAAGTTTTCTGGTTGGAGTTTTGCTCTATAGTTTTTGGATCTAGAAAGGAAAAATAAGAGAGATAGTTTTGAGTGTTTTGGAGGTTTTTCTTTCTGGGTAAAATTATTGTGGATTGGAGAAGAAAGGAGATTCAGAAGAACGTTGGAGGTGGAAGATCGAGAGAAGAGTTGAAGGCAGAAAGTCGAGAGGAGGATTCAGAAGGATTCTTCATCAAACGAAGGGTTTCAGGTTCCTTCCGAGTTCATTATTTCTTTTCTAATTTATTCTTCTGTAATAAACTTGACTGCCATGTTAAAAAAAAAAAAATTAACTTCTCCTTGTGTTTTAAAAAGAGTTTCCTGTGATTGAGATTTGTCTGTTAAAAATATTTGTAATTCGCTGTAGTGAAAACCTTGGTTTAAATTCTTCAAGGAAAATTTTAATCATGAAATTATTGAAAATAAAATTATTTTTGTATTGTGATGAATATCTTTACACGCCTGAATTTATTTTGGATCTTTTGGAAATCAAATTTATTTATTTTATTGTTCAAATCTCTTGTTTATATATATATATAATATATCTCTGTTTGTGTTAATTAAATATATATATATATAAATACCAAAATCAAATATACATATATTATTGTTCTGGTTGAATCATTCTAAGAAAAATATATATTTAAATCTTATGTATTGGTGTAATTTCGTTTATATAAATATTAAATAAAATATATTTAATTCTTTTCTTATTTGTTCATACCCTTTCTGTGCGTTCGTACGGATAAAATTTTAATATAAATTATGGTATGGTTGTGGTTACGGTACGAACTATAAATGTTTAAATAAAAATAATAATTTGGTGTGATTTCGAAATCCACATTGAATTAAATTTATGAACAGAAAAAAAATAAATAAATAAAGAAAAACTATTATTGAAAGGATTTTCGTTTTTTAATTTTCCGTGCCTGTGTGTGCGTGGTCAGAAGTGTGGTTTTTTTTTAAATAAATATAAGTAATTATAAAATAAAATAAAAAAAAAATTATTAAATTTTGCATTGGGGATGTACCCCTGCGTGTGGCTAAGGCCACGGCAGTCAAGGACTGCCGTACCCAGCAGCCCAAGTGGCTGCTGGCACGGCAGCCCTTGGCTGCTGTGCGCAGCCATTGGGGAGGCCGCGACCCCCCTGTTGGGAGGTACGCAGCCTCCTCAATGGAGGCGCACCTCCCAAGTAGAGCCCTTTTATTTTTAAAAAAAAATTTCGTATGTTTAATTTCAATTTGTAAATTTAGTTTAATTTAATATACTTCGAATTTCGAGTTCATTCGAAATTAAATTATAATGTATTTTATATGTTATTATTAAAAAATTGAATTTAGTTTTTAATTAATGTGTATTGTTTTATTAATTTTTAGTTTATTTAAATATATAAATATATATATATATATATATATATATATATATATTATATAATATTTAATATATATTTAATATATATTATTCATTATATATGTATATATATATATTTATTTTTTTGTAGAGATTTAATTTAAATTTTGTTTAATTATATTTCAAATGCAATTTAATTCGAACTTGTTTTGTATAATAATATGATTTCGTTAGTCTTATTAAATGATTATTTTTATATAGAGGGGGTTAGGTTATTCGTTTTAAAACTATAATTTTCTTTAAAACGGAATAGGATATAAATGTTAATCTTATAGAATGTTCCTAAATATAGTTTTTATTTATTTAATTTATTTTGAATATGTATATATATATAAAAAGGAGATTTATGTATATATTGTGAATACGTTTTAATATTTTGCAATATTATAGTTAATTAGGAAATTGGAAATAAATTTATTGTGTTGTGTTGAAAAGAGTGTGCTCGTGTAATTGATTGAGTTATTAGGTGGAATTTATTGTTCATTGTAATTTATTTCCTTTTATGGGTTGGATTAAACGTAATTGTGATTCTTGAAATTATTCGTTAATTCTTCTGTGGCATTTTCTTCTTAGTGCTTTTGTGTCAACCCTAGGTTACCTTTCCTTTCGTAGGAGTTTTATGTTATTGTTAAGAACTTCCAGAGATGGAATGTTTTCCTGTCATGTTCTTTTATTCTCCGTGTCGGGTAATTAGGGTTAAGGGCATTGTAAGTCTTCCAGAGAAGTTCTCTCGAGTGGGTTATTATGTGTAGAGGTTCAGTTTGTGAATCACCTTGGAATGGTATAGAATTGTACTTGATGTGGTACTCGATTTCCACGAACGGGGATTTATGCCTCCTAGGAAGTAGGAGTGGGTAATGAGAATTGTACCTCCTTTGGAAGGAGTGTGTATTTGGATTAGTTTCCTCCAGTGGTTGGAGTGGGTTCCTTGTTTGGTTTTTCTCCTTGGATTGGAGAGTATAGGTTGTTTAGTTACCTATTGTGGTATCGTGTCTTGTGTGTTGTCGATAGGAGAGTGGCTCTTTGTGGGGGTCCGGCACACAAAGGGGCGCCAGGGTAACCTACCTAGAGTTTAATTAAGTGATAATCTAAATGAATTAATGGGGGGGCTTTCACACTAATAAAGATAAAGGATGTCTCTCTCGTGAAGCAAGTGAATGATAAGGCTCGAGATGAGATGGACGCATAGTTTTGCGTGAGGGTCCAGTGGCCGGTAGAGGCAAGCCAGGGTAACCCAGGATGGGGGTCCGGTAGCCTAGGAAGGTTGAGCCAGGGTAACTCATGGAAATTTATGCATGACACTCTTCCTATGTCAACAGTTAGCCAGTTATTGTGCGATGTTCATGATCTTGTTCTCTGGAAGCATTGTAACCTCATGTTAAGTGACTTTGTGACTGTAGTTGTGAAGTAATATTGCGATTTCGGTGGTTATGTGCCTTGTTTTCTCTTTGGTTATTGTTGGATGAGGTCTTTGTTATTATGCCTTGAGTTCATTGTTGTTGTGCCTCTTGGAATGGTTGTCGTGAGTTTTCTAAGTGGTTTTGGATGTTAAGTTGTCTTTGGAGTTAGTCTTTGTGATTGTTAGGCGTACTTGGTCGGGGACCCTTCCTTGTCTACTCTCAGCACGGGGGTGGTAGGGTGGAACGTGCTTCGCACCCCGTTGGGTTTCCCTCTCCTTTTGCAGATGTATCTTCTACTTGCAGGTTTTGGAAGATGTGGATGATCCAGTAATTCTTATGTACCAAATAGTTGTATATACTTCAGTTGTAATGTATTTAATGTATTCATTGTTGTATTGTCTCCCACGTGTGTTGGGATGACCTTGATGTGATTGTATATGTAATTTTGAGATTGTATTATTTTATCATTGGGATGTAATAATTATTCAAGCCATGTATTTATTCAGGATCATTTGTTATAGTTGGTTATGTTGAAACTGTATCTATCGAAAATATGTAATACTTTATATCTTTATAATTCCATGTATTGTCATATGTGCAAATGTTATTAATATGGAGATAGTTGATGGATATTTTAAATAATGGAATGGGAATGAATAGTTTTACGTAATAGATTAATTATTATTTATTGTTATCATTGTTATGGGTTAGTGTAGTCATGTCACTTCGTGTACCCCATTGGAACTAGTTGTGCCTCATGATTCATTGTTATGTTATAATGCTTAAGTATGTTATTATATTCTTTTTAAAAAAAAAAATTCGTTCCGTTGTTATTAGTTCCTTTGGGGTTCGCACGGTGGGGCGTGACATTTTCAGTTAACTAGAAATCACTTGGAGCCAACTTGGGCGCCCAAGATGCTTTCTTGGATTTACCTCTCTTGCATGAAAAAATATTTTTGAAGGCTCAGTTAAGTAGGATTACTTATGGGTACCAACTTTGAGGAAGAGCTTTGGAATTATCACCAAAGTGAAGGATAAGTTGTTGCTTCATTTTGGGACACCCAAATGCATGAAGCACATGTTGTAATCTTTAGTCTGCACAAAATAGCTCAACTTGAAGCAATATGGCGTACCTTTCTTAGGGCTTGAGCTTGTGCATTGTAATTATCACCATTTGGAGATTACAAGGTTGCATATTGTCTCTATATCTCATTCAAGTTGAAGAGAGTTTTCATAATTGTTATTTGCAAGTATGAAGAAGATTGGTAAAGACAGAAGAAGCATTCTTAAGAAAGAATTGGATCTATTGTAATTAAGAGATTGAATAATAGAATAATTCTTGGTGGAGTTTTTTCCTGAAAGGGTTTCTCCATGTTATATCTTGTGTAATCTTTCTAATATCCTGTCTAGTTCTTCTATCAACTTCTCTCTTCATTCTACAATAGTAAAATGGATTAATCAAGACAATCACCCGCAAATAATATATGTAACAAAGAAAAGACTTACTTAGATCAGCAATATTAAAGTTTTACAGAGTATTAAGCTAAGAAAACACCTCATTTTTCAACATTTGGTATCAGAGCTAAGGTTGGGTAGAGTATTGGGATGCCATTCTCTTAAAATTTGAAGGATTTATTGGCTTAGTGGGAGCTCTTATTATTTTAGTAATTTTCTAAATTTGGAATTATGTTTTTTTTACAATGAATTCAAGGCTAGACATTGAAAAGTTCAATGGTTCTAACTATGAAATGTGGAAATTAAAAATGGAAGATCTTCTTGGAAAAGAATAGGAGACATTTATCAAACAAAGAGTCTAACAAATAAGTTGTATTTGAAAAGGAAATTATATTCATTGAAAATGAAAGATGGTGATTCAATAGCACAACATTTAAATGCTTTCAATTTAATTCTTAGTCAGTTAGCATCCGTAGATGTAAAGCTTGAGGATGAGGATAAGTGCATTTTATTACTTTGCTCTTTACTAGATTCTTGGGAAAATATAATAGTTGCAATTAGTGGTAATGGTGTAGATCCAACGATGGACAACATAATTCCTACTCTCCTATCAGAGGAGATGAGGAGGAAATCTAAAACTGGCTGCCAAGATGTCTTGTTTGTAAGAGGTAGGCCTAAAGAGAAGGAATCTAAACTAGACAAGAAAGGAAAGGGTAAGTCTAAAGGACGGTAAAAAATCCCTGGTAAGAGTGAGGTAAAGTACTGGAATTGTGGAAAACCTAGACATATTAAAAAGGATTGTAAGAGCAAGAAGAAGAGTACTGATGCTTCTACAAAAAAATTCGATGACAGTAATGATGCATTAGTCATTTCTTCTAATACTATTGTTGATAACTCTTGGCTTCTTGATTCAGGTTGCTCCTGTCATATGACTCTTAGAAAGGAGTGGTTCTCTAAGTATACTGCATATGATGGAGGAGATTTCTTCATTGGAGACAACAACACAAAAAAGGTTGTTGGAAAAGGAGAGGTAAAATTGTGTTTAAGTGATGGTAGTGTTAAGACCCTTAATGATGTTTTACATATTCCAGGACTTGCAAGTAATCTACTTTCTATCTCTAAGTTTAATGATTTTGGAATGCATGTGACATTTGACAAAGGTGGTTGCAGATTGGTGAAAGGGAATATGGTGGTTGCTAAAGGATCACAGATTGGGACTTTGTTTAAGCTGAATACCTCCAATGTAAATAATTTATCAAATGTAACTGAGCTGAAAATACATGTATGCTATGGCACCATAGATTGGGCCATATAGGTGAAAAAGGTCTTAGGACCATTCTTAATAAAAATTTGGTTGATGGTATTCCTAATTATAATATTGGAAAAAATGACTTTTGTGAGCACTGTGTGTTTGGAAAGCAATCTAGATCTAAATTTCCTAGTGGTACAAATAGAGCTAAGAGATTATTAGAGATTATTCACTCAGATGTAATGGGTCTTGTGGATATTGAATCTATTGGAAAATCTAGATACTATGTCACATTTATTGATGATGTCTCAAGATACACAAGTGGATATATTTTATGCATAACAAATCTGATGTGTTTAATAAGTTTAAGGAATTTAAGGCTTTGGTTTAGAAACAATCAGATCATAAGATAAAAGTGTTGAGATCTGATAATGGTGGTGAGTATTGTTCTAAGGAATTTGATGATTATTGTAAGCATGCAGGAATAGTGAGACATAAAACTACTCCATATACACCTCAAAAAAATGGAGTAGCAGAAGGATGAACCAAACCTGAATGGAAAGAGCTAGGAGTATGCTAAGTAGTGCTAAGCTTGAACAGTCCTTATGGGCTGAAGCGGTATGTACTTCTTGTTATTTAATCAATAGATCCCCTAGTTCATCTATTTAAGATAAAAATCCTTATGAGATGTGGCTAGGTATGAAACCTAGTGTTGCACATTTAAGGATCTTTGGTTATGAGGCTTTTGTTCACGTTCCTCAAAAAAAGTGATCCAAATTAAATCCTAAAGCACATAAATGCATATTCATAGGTTATGGTGAAAATATAAAAGGTTACAAGCTTTGGAATCCACTAACAAGAAAAATTTCTTTATCTAGAGATGTTATTTTTAGGGAATTTAGAGCTTATTTAGGAGAAGAACAACCAAACGAAAATGATACTTCTAGAACAGTGCATTTTGAGACAAATACTGATAAGCAAGAAGATGCACATGTTGAAGAACAAGTGGATGAATTGAAAGAAGAGAGTTTAGAGAGTTCTTCTGAAATAGAGGCTCAAGATGAGCATATTGAGGAACAAGAAGAAACTACTTTGAGGAGATCCACAAGAAAACAAAATCCTGTTGATAGGTATAGCCCACCTAATTTCCGTTGTATTTTTGCTTTAATGAGTACTAATGATGAACCCAAATCCTACAGGGAAGATTTGTCCTCAGACGAGAACAAGCTTTGGTCACAAGCTATGCATGAGGAAATGGAATCCTTGGATACTTGTGACACATGGGATCTTGAGAGTTTTCCCAAAGATAGAAAGGCCATTGGTTGTAAATGGATCTTTAATGAAATATTCTCTCCTATTGCTAAATTAACTTCTATTAGATTCTTTTTATCTATTGCTACTGCTTATGATTTTGAAATTGAGCAAATGGATGTGAAAACTGCTTTTTTGAATGGGAATCTTGATGAGGAGATTTATATGAAGAAACCTGAAGGTTTTGTTGTAAAAGGAAAAGAAGAATTGGTTTGCAGGTTAAAGAGATGTTTATATGGATTGAAACAGTCACCCAAAATGTGGTACCAAAAGTTTGATGCTTTTGCATTAAAAATTGGTTATGTCAGGAGTGAGGAAGATCATTGTGTTTATATAAAAATTATTGATGATCAACTTTTAATTATTATCTTGTATGTTGATGACATGTTGTTTATTGGTAACAACAAGGTAATGATCAGAGAATTGAAAGCACAACTCTTGAACACATTTGAGATGAAAGATCTAGGGGTTGCAAAATATATCCTCGATATGGAGATCAGTAGAGATAGAGGTAACATAAAGCTTTGCTTAAGTTAGAGTAATTATGTTGATACTATTTTGAAAAGATTTAACATGCAGGACAGTAAACCGGTTAATATTCCTTTACCAGTTCGTATGAAGTTAAGTTTAGAGATGAGTCCTAAACCTGGTTTTGATTTTGAGGAAATTTCTAAAATTCCATATGCTAGTGCAATTGGTAGTTTAATGTATGCAATGGTCTGTACAAGACCAGATATAGCACAAGCAGTGGGAGTTCTTAGTAGGTTTATGTCTAACCCTAGTAAAGAACATTGGACTTATGTTAAGAGGGTGTTTAGATATTCACGAGGGACTTCAAATTATTGTTTAGTTTGTCGAGGTTCTAATAATATTGATATTATGAATAGATCATTGGACATATAGGGGTTTGTTGATTCAGATTGGGCTAGAGATTTGGACAGTCAGAGGTTGACAAGTGGTTATGTGTATACTTTGTTTGGAGCTGCAGTTAGTTGGATGAGTAAAGGCAGCCCATAGTTTCTTTGTCCACCACAAAAGCAGAGTACATGGCTGCCACACATGCCTCTAAAGAGGCAATTTGGCTATAGAGACTTGGGTCAGGTATTGGTTTTAATTGCTTGCAAGTTAGGCTTGAATGTGATAATCAGAGTACTATTTGTTTAGCCAAAAATCCTATGTATCATGCTGGTACTAAACATGTAGATGTTTAGTATCACTTTGTGCGAAAAATGGTTGAGAGTGGGAAAGTATTAATTAAAAAATTTGACACTTTGATTAATGCTGTAGATTATCTTACGAAGCTAGTTCCTACAAATAAGTTCTCATGGTGTAGGAAGGCCATTGGCCTTGAGTCCTGTACTTGATTTAAATTTATTATTCCTTGTCTAGAATAATTGCAATGTATAATGTCAAGTGGGAGAATGTTGGAAATTGAATGCCATTTAATTGCAAATCCTAAACATTAATTATTTCATGTATCTCCTAGATTCTTGGAATGTGTTCAACAACACTAAGATTAGGATGAGATTAATATTTGATGAAATAATCATGATTATTGACATTTGTAATTAATTCTAAATGTAAGGAGCATGTGAGGGAATCCATAGTGAGTTCCTAAATAATAGGGGCACATGGGGCATCCACATGGTAAGGTGACACTCACCTTGTGTTCAGTTAACTATACAGAGTAACAGTTAACACTTTTGAATGCATGTAAAGATCCTAGGAGTTAGGATTTGATGTTTGCATGCTTGAAGTTTAGTTTAGTTCAAGTCAGATCAGTTTAGTTTAGTTTAGTTTAGTTCAGAATTAGTTTAGTTTAGTTCAGTTCAGTTCAATTCAGTTCAATTATGGTTTAGTTGTCTTCAATTAGTTTCAGTTGTATGTTAGTTAACTTTAGTTAACTTGGAATGCATGGCTAAAACATTGAGTTTTATGACAGATAACAGGGACTACCTCCAGTTAACAGGAGATGACCATTCTAGCATGAATGGTGTTGAGTAACTATTTTAGTTAACTAGAAATCACTTGGAGCCAACTTGGGCGCCCAAGATGTTTTCTTGGATTTACTCTCTTGCATGATAAGATATTTCTGAAGGCTCAGTTAAGTAGGATTACTTATTTGCACCAAATTTGAGGAAGAGCTTTGGAATTATCACCAAAGTGAAGGATAAGTTGTTGCTTCAGTCTGGGATGCCCAAATGCATGAAGCACATGTTGTAAGCTTTAGTCTTCATAGAATAACTCAACTTGAAGTAATATGGTGTACCTTTCTCAGGGCTTGAGCTTGTGCATTGTAATTATCACCATTTGGAGATTACAAGGTTGCATATTGTCTCTATATCTCATTCAAGTTGAAGAGAGTTTTCATAATTGTTATTTGCATGTGTGAAGAAGATTGGTAAAGATAGAAGAAGCATTCTCAAGTAAGAATTGGAGCTATTGTAATTCAGAGATTGAATAATAGAATAATTCTTGGTGGAGTTTTTTCTTGAAAGGGTTTCTCCATGTTATATCTTGTGTAATCTTTCTAATATCTTGTCTAGTTCTTCTATCAACTTCTCTCTTCATTATACAATAGTAAAATGGATTAATCAAGATAATCACCCACATGTAACAAAGAAAAGACTTACATAGATTAGCAATATTAAAGTTTTATAGAGTATTAAGCTAAGAAAACACCTCATTTTTCAACATTTGGTATCAGAGCTGAGGTTGGGTAGAGTATTGGGACACCATTCTCTTAAAGTTTGAAGGATTTCTTGGCGTAGTGGGAGATGTTATTATTTTAGTAATTTTCTGATTTTGGAATTAAGTGTAACTTGTTACAATGAATTCAAGGTTAGATATTGAAAAGTTCAATGGTTCTAACTATGAAATGTGGAAATTAAAAATGGAAGATCTTCTTGAAGAAAGAGATCGATGGTTAGCAATTAATAATGAGACAAAGACACCTACTACTATGTCAGATGAATATTGGGATAAGTTAGATAAAAAGGAAAGAGGAACAATTAGATTGTGTCTTGCTAATGTTATTTTAAATGTTTCAGTGGAAACCAGTGCATATAAATTATGAAAAAGAATAGGAGACATTTATCAAACAAAGAGTCTAACAAATAAGTTGTATCTGAAAAGGAAATTATATTCATTGAAAATGAAAGATGGTGATTCAGTAGCACAACATTTAAATGCTTTCAATTTAATTCTTAGTCAGTTACCATCCGTAGATGTAAAGCTTGAGGATGAGGATAAGTGCATTTTATTACTTTGCTCTTTACTAGATTCTTGGGAAAATATAATAGTTGCAATTAGTGGTAATGGTGTAGATCCAACGATGGACAACATAATTCCTACTCTCCTATCAGAGGAGATGAGGAGGAAATCTAAAACTGGCTGCCAAGATGCCTTGTTTGTAAGAGGTAGGCCTAAAGAGAAGGAATCTAAACCAGACAAGAAAGGAAAGGGTAAGTCTAAAGGACGGTAAAAAATCCCTGGTAAGAGTGAGGTAAAGTACTGGAATTGTGGAAAACCTAGACATATTAAAAAGGATTGTAAGAGCAAGAAGAAGAGTACTGATGCTTCTAAAAAAAAATTCGATGACAATAATGATGCATTAGTCATTTCTTCTAATACTATTGTTGATAACTCTTGGCTTCTTGATTCAGGTTGCTCCTATCATATGACTCCTAGAAATGTGTGGTTCTCTAAGTATACTGCATATGATGGAGGAGATTTCTTCATTGGAGACAACAACACAAAAAAGGTTGTTGGAAAAGGAGAGGTAAAATTGTGTTTCAGTGATGGTAGTGTTAAGACCCTTAATGATGTTTTACATATTCCAGGACTTGCAAGTAATCTACTTTCTGTCTCTAAGTTTAATGATTTTGGAATGCATGTGACATTTGACAAAGGTGGTTGCAGATTGGTGAAAGGGAATATGGTGGTTGCTAAAGGATCACAGATTGGGACTTTGTTTAAGCTGAATACCTCCAATGTAAATAATTTATCAAATGTAACTGAGCTGAAAATACATGTATGCTATGGCACCATAGATTGGGCCATATAGGTGACAAAGGTCTTAGGACCATTCTTAATAAAAATTTGGTTGATGGTATTCCTAATTATAATATTGGAAAAAATGACTTTTGTGAGCACTGTGTGTTTGGAAAGCAATCTAGATCTAAATTTCCTAGTGGTACAAATAGAGCTAAGAGATTATTAGAGATTATTCACTCAGATGTAATGGGTCTTGTGGATATTGACTCTATTGGAAAATCTAGATACTATGTCACATTTATTGATGATGTCTCAAGATACACAAGTGGATATATTTTATGCATAACAAATCTGATGTGTTTAATAAGTTTAAGGAATTTAAGGCTTTGGTTTAGAAACAATCAGATCATAAGATAAAAGTGTTGAGATCTGATAATGGTGGTGAGTATTGTTCTAAGGAATTTGATGATTATTGTAAGCATGCAGGAATAGTGAGACATAAAACTACTCTATATACACCTCAACAAAATGGAGTAGCAGAAAGGATGAACCAAACCTAAATGGAAAGAGCTAGGAGTATGTTAAGTAGTGCTAAGCTTGAACAGTCCTTATGGGCTGAAGCGGTATGTACTTCTTGTTATTTAATCAATAGATCCCCTAGTTCATCTATTTAAGATAAAAATCCTTATGAGATGTGGCTATGTATGAAACCTAGTGTTGCACATTTAAGGATCTTTGGTTATGAGGCTTTTGTTCACGTTCCTCAAAAAAAGTGATCCAAATTAAATCCTAAAGCACATAAATGCATATTCATAGGTTATGGTGAAAATATAAAAGGTTACAAGCTTTGGAATCCACTAACAAGAAAAATTTCTTTATCTAGAGATGTTATTTTTAGGGAATTTAGAGCTTATTTAGGAGAAGAACAACCAAATGAAAAGGATACTTCTAGAACAGTGCATTTTGAGACAAATACTGATAAGCAAGAAGATGCACATGTTGAAGAACAAGTGGATGAATTGAAAGAAGAGAGTTTAGAGAGTTCTTCTGAAATAGAGGCTCAAGATGAGCATATTGAGGAACAAGAAGAAACTACTTTGAGGAGATCCACAAGACAACAAAATCCTGTTGATAGGTATAGCCCACATAATTTTCGTTGTATTTTTGCTTTAATGAGTACTAATGATGAACCCAAATCTTACAGGGAAGATTTGTCCTCAGACGAGAACAAGCTTTGGTCACAAGCTATGCATGAGGAAATGGAATCCTTGGATACTTGTGACACATGGGATCTCGAGAGTTTTCCCAAAGATAGAAAGGCCATTGGTTGTAAATGGATCTTTAAAAATAAGATTGGTGCAAATGGTAATCTCGAAAGGTACAAGGCTAGATTAGTAGCCAAGGGCTACTCCCAGAGAGAGGGAGTTGACTTTAATGAAATATTCTCTCCAATTGCTAAATTAACTTCTATTAGATTGTTTTTATCTATTACTGCTGCTTATGAATTTGAAATTGAGCAAATGAATGTGAAAACTACTTTTTTGCATGGGAATCTTGATGAGGAGATTTATACGAAGCAATCTGAAGGTTTTGTTGTAAAAGGAAAAGAAGAATTGGTTTGCAGGTTAAAGAGATGTTTATATGGATTGAAACAGTCACCCAAAATGTGGTGCCAGAAGTTTGATCATGCTTTTGCATTAAAAATTGGTTATGTCAGGAGTGAGGAAGATCATTGTGTTTATATAAAAATTATTGATGACCAACTTTTAATTATTATCTTGTATGTTGATGACATGTTGTTTATTGGTAACAAGGTAATGATCAGAGAATTGAAAGCACAAATCTCGAACACATTTGAGATGAAAGATCTAGGGGCTGCAAAATATATCCTTGGTATGGAGATCAGTAGAGATAGAGGTAGCAAAAAGCTTTGCTTAAGTCAGAGTAATTATGTTGATACTATTTTGAAAAGATTTAACATGCAGGACAATAAAATGGTTAATATTCCTTTACCAGTTGGCATGAAGTTAAGTTTAGATATGATTCCTAAATCTGATTTTTATTTTGAGGAAATGTTTGAAATTATGTATGCTAGTGCAATTGGTAGTTTAATGTATGCAATGGTCTGTACAAGACCGGATATAGCACAAACAGTTGGAGTTCTTAGTAGGTTTATGTCTAACCCTAGTAAAGAACATTGGACTTATGTTAAGAGGGCGTTTAGATATTTACGAGGGACTTCAGATTACTATTTAGTTTATCAAGGTTCTAATAATATTGATATTATGAATAGATTATTGGACATACATGGGTTTGTTGATTTAGATTGGGTAGGAGATTTGGACGGTTGGAGGTTGACAAGTGGTTATGTGTATACTTTTTTTGGAGCTGCGGTTAGTTGGATGAGTAAGAGGTAGCCCACGGTTGCTTTTTCCACCACAAAAGTAAAGTACATGGCTGCCACACATGCCTCTAAAGAGGCAGTTTGGTTATAGAGACTTGGGTCAGGTATTGGTTTTAATTGCAAGCAAGTTAGGCTTCAATGTGATAATTAGAATGCTATTTTTTTAGCCAAAAATCCTATGTATCATGCTGGTACTAAACATGTAGATGTTCAGTATCACTTTGTGTGAGAAATGGTTGAGAGTGGAAAAGTATTAATTGAAAAAGTTGACACTTTGATTAATGCTGCAGATTATCTTACGAAGCTAGTTCCTACAAATAAGTTCTCATGGTGTAGGAAGGCCATTGGCCTTGAGTCCTGTACTTGATTTAAATTTATTATTCCTTGTTTAGAATAATTGCAATGTACAATGTCAAGTGGGAGAATGTTGGAAATAGGATGCCATTTAATTGCAAATCCTAACCATTAATTATTTCATGTATCTCCTAGATTCTTGGAATGTGTTCAACAACACTAAGATTAGGATGAGATTAATATTTGATGAAATAATCATGATTATTGACATTTGTAATTAATTCTAAATGTAAGGAGCATGTGAGGGCATCCATAGTGAATTCCTAAATAATAGGGGCACATGGGGCATCCACATGGTAAGGTGACACTCACCTTGTGTTCAGTTAACTATACGGAGTAATAGTGAACACTTCTGAATGCATGTAAAGATCCTAGGAGTTAGGATTTGATGTTTGCATGCTTGAAGTTTAGTTTAGTTAGTTCAGTTCAGTTCAGTTCAATTTAGTTAAGTTATGGTTTGAATTTGTCTTCAGTTAGTTTCAGTTGTATGTTAGTTAACTTCAGCTAACTTGGAATGCATGGCTAATAACATTGAGTTGTATGATAGATAATAGGGACTACATCCAGTTAATAGGGGATGACCATTCTTGCATGAATGGTGTTGAGTAAATGTTTCAGTTAACTAGAAATCACTTGGAGCCAACTTGGGCGCCCAAGATGCTTTCTTGGATTTACCTCTCTTGCATGATAAGATATTTCTGAAGGCTCAGTTAAGTAGGATTACTTATGGGTGCCAACTTTGAGGAAGAGCTTTGGAATTATCACCAAAGTGAAGGATAAGTTGTTGCTTCAGTTTGGGACACCCAAATGCATGAAGCACATGTTGTAAGCTTTAGTCTTCACATAATAACTCAACTTGAAGCAATATGGTGTACCTTTCTTAGGGCTTGAGCTTGTGCATTGTAATTATCACCATTTGGAGATTACAAGGTTGCATATTGTCTCTATATCTCATTCAAGTTGAAGAGAGTTTTCATAATTGTTATTTGCAGGTGTGAAGAAGATTGGTAAAGACAAAAGAAGCATTCTCAAGCAAGAATTAGAGCTATTGTAATTCAGAGATTGAATAATAGAATAATTCTTGGTGAAGTTTTTTCCCGAAAGGGTTTCTTGATGTTATATCTTGTGTAATCTTTCTAATATCCTGTCTATTTCTTCTATCAACTTCTCTCTTCATTCTACAATAGTAAAATGGATTAATCAAGAAAATCACCCACAAAGAATATATGTAACAAAGAAAAGACTTACTTAGATCAGCAATATTAAAGTTTTACAGAGTATTAAGCTAAGAAAACACCTCATTTTTCAGCACCTTTGAGATTCCAAATTTTTTTCTAGAACTTGAGTATTATGCCCTTTTTCATTTCTTAGAAAAAATAAAAAGTCTTAAGGTTTGGGTATAGTTTGTTGATCCCAAGTTGTCCCAAATAAGGGCCATCATGAGCTTTAGTTAGAATTAAATCTCTAATTTCACTAGAGTTAGGAATCTATGCTCTATTATAGTACTAAATTAAATCATCTTTATCAAGGGTGTAGCTTACAACCTTCAGGTTAGCTAGATTAGATTCTAAAATAATTTTGAATTGCTCATACCAAGGATGATGTTTTTTCTCCACCAACACTTGTTCTTTGAAAATAGTTTTAAATATTTCCATCATCATTAAGTGTCTTCTTTTGCTTAAAGTGTTTTCCACCTCATTTTCCTTACCCTTAATATATTTGATCTCAAGTTGTACTCACTTAAGAACTCCAACCACATTCTTTCCTTTTTGCTCAAATATGGCTGTGTGAAGATATATTTGAGTCCTTTATGGTTAGTATTTAACTCAAAGGGCTTCCGTACTAAAAAATGCCTCTATTTTTGAAGAGCATGCATAGTTTTTGTTAATTTCAAATCATGTGGTGCATAGTCCATTTCATATATCTTCAAATTTCTAGATTCATAGGCTATTACAATTTTATCTCTCATGAGTAATCCTTCTAGGCTTTTGATAGAAATATTTGAAATGATTTTTCACATTGTTCCATCAATACAAATATTTTACTTTTCTATTGTAATGAGGTGATATGATAGTACTAAATTAAATCATCTTTATTAAGGGTGTACCTTACAATATTTAGGTTAGATGGATTAAATTCCAAGGTTATTTTGACTTGATTATATCAAGGATCTTGCTCCACAATACTTGTTCTTTGAAAACAATTTTAAATGTTTCCATAGTCATTAAGTGTCTTCTTTTTCTTAAAGCACATTTTCCACCTCATTTTCATTTCCCTTAGCATATCCTTTTCGATCAAATGTGGTTGTGTGAAGATATATTTGAGTCCTTGATAGTTAGTATTTAACTCAAAGGGATTCCTTAATAAAAAAATTCCTTCATTTTTGAGGAGCATGCACAATTGTTGCTAATTTTAGATCATGTGGTGCATAGTCCATTTCATATATCTTCAAATTTCTAGATTCATAGACTATTACAACCTTATCTTGCATGAGTAATCCTTCCAGGCCTTTGATAGAAGCATTTATAATGACTATAAAATGCACATCATGATCAAGAACCTTTAGGATAGGAGCTATAGTTAAATTTTTGTTCAATATTTAAAATTAATTTTCAAATTATTATATCAATAAAAATATTTTTATTTTCTTTTGTAATGAGGTGATAGGATAGTACTAAAGTGACTCATCTTTATCAAGGGTGTACCCTACAATCTTTAGTTTAGTTGGACTTGCTCATACCAAGGATCATGGTTTTGCTCCACCAACACTTATTCTTTGAAAACAATTCTAAATGTTTCCATGGTCATTAATTGTCTTATTCTACTTAAATATTTTTCCACCTTATTTTCCTTGGCCTTAATATATTCGGTCTCAAGTTATACTCACTTAAGAACTCCAACCATCTGCTTTCCTTTTCACTCAAATTTAGTTGTGTGAAGATATATTTGAGTCCTTAATGGTCAGTCTTTAACTCAAATGGATTCCCTAATAAAAAATGCCTCCATTTTTGAAGAGCATGAACAATTGTTGTTAATTTTAGATTATATGGTGCATAGTCCATTTCACATATCTTCAAATTTCTAGATTCATAGGCTATTAGACCCTTATATTATTTGAGTACCCATTCTAGGCATTCAATAGAAGCATCAATAACAACTAAAAAATGTCCATTAAAATCAAGACCTTTAGGATAGGAGCTATATTTAATTTTTCCTTCAATATTTTAAAAGTTTTTTTTTTACATTTTTCCTTCAATACAAATATTTTAATTTTATTTTATAATGAGGTGATAGGATTTACAATTTAAGAAAATCCTCTAATGAATATTCTAAAATATCCTAATAACCCCATAAAGCTTCTTATTTGTAAAATACTTTTAGTAGTTAGTATTATCTTATCATGATCAACTCCAATCCTTTCTTTAGATACAATATTCCCTAAATAGTGAATCTTCTTTTCAAAGAATGTGTGCATTTTGAAAAATTTCCATACAATTTGTGTTCTCTCAACCTTTGAAAAAATAGTCAAAGGTGTGTTAAATGCTCCTATTCATTTTTAGAATAGATTAAAATGTCATCTAGGAATACTAGGTAAAACTGTTCCAAGTAAATAAAGGAAAATTCTATTTATTAGGTTCATATAAAAGTAGTAGGAGCATTAGTTACCAAAAAGGCACAACTATAAATTTGTAGTGCCCATATCTAGTTCTAAAATGATATTTTTGGAATATCCTCCTCTTTTATTCTAAGTTGATGATACCCTAATCGAAGATCAATTTTGGAAAGTATAGCTATCCCATTCATTTGGTAAAAGAAATATTTGATTAAGGGAAAAGGGTACCTATTCTTTGTTGTCACTTATTTAACATTTGATAGTCAATGCATAAACTTAAGGTTCCATATTTCTTTTTAACAAAAATGACTAGCACTCCCAAGGGGACACACTTGGCCTTATTAGTCTCCCATCTAATGGCTTCTCTAGTTGCATCTTGAGATCTAAAAATTAAGTTATGTTCATTTGATGACGAGATTTTGATATAGGCTCAAATATAGGTACTATTTTAATAGAAAAAATAAATTTCCTTTTGGGGGGTAAGCTTGACAATTCCTTTGGAAATATATCTTAAAATTATTGAAGAAAATGATTTTTTTTGAAATTTGGGTACTCTCCTCTTCTTTCTCATCTAATGTGACAATAAACATTTGGGCTTATTTTCTCATTTCTTTCTTTCTTTATTTAGTTGCATGCCTGATATGGTTTCCATATTTATAAGTCTATAGGTTTTTTGTAGTTTAACCTTTTTCCCTCCATCATTTAAGAATTCCACTATTTATTATAACAATTTATATTTTCTTGATTATTTTTCAACTAATTCATTTTGATGATCACATCATATGACCTCAAGGGTACCACATATATGTCTAATTTTTTTTAAAATTCAAGAAATTATGTTTTAGCATTTAATGGAAATTTGGTAACTGGTCACTTCTCTAACCACCTTATCCCCATACTAGACTATCCATAATGATTCCATATGACTAAATTTTAATATCATTTTTCTTACAAGTTTTGGAGAAATAAAACATTTAGATGATTCATCATTAATTATTATTGAAATAGGTTTTCTTGAAAGTAATACTATTATTTGTGTGGACACAATTTGTAATCAAGTTTGATAGTTTCTTACTACAAAATGAATCCTTATTGATGCCATTGATTTTTTTTTTCTATCTAATCTATCCTTGCATCCTTTGGAATTCGATAGTAAAATAATATCTCCCACACATAAAACATTTGGCTACTGGACCCCATTGTACTAGATTTATAAGAGGGTTGTCCCTTGCTTCATTAAGTCTTGGTGGATATGCTAACTTCTTGTAATTCCTCTCATCATTCCTATTAATGTTCCCCTTATTATTATTATTATTCCCTTTATTATCATTCCTTGAGATTTGATTTGATGGTGGTCTTCTTTTTGATGAATCTATTTTTTGATGTTTAAAGTTTTTGTTCCCCTTAAATTCCTATTATCTTTTGAAAGATTAATTTTTTTATTGTTGAAATTATACCTTTCTAATGCTAGGGATTGTAACTTTCTTTCTTGTTTTAGGGACTTTCCAAGTACCTCATTCATGTGTACTCTACCCCATGAATATCAAATTCTACCCCAATATTGGCATATATCTCTAACGTAAACTTCTTAGATTGGTTCTTTTCATTCTTTTGGTACATTGCCATGTACTTCACCAAATTAGTGAAACTATCCATGTCACACTTTCAACCAATTTTATTTTTTTAGCAAAATAACTTTACCCTAAATAGTTTCAAGAAAATGTTTCACTAGAGGCATTTACATGGTAGATACAATTTTGGGTGAAACTCTTTCATCTAAAACCATAAAATATATTTTTTTGTTGAAAATTTGAATTGTAGTGGAATTTATATGTAAAGTTTTGGGTGAAACAATTTCAGTTGAAACCCTTTTGAGTGAAACTGCCTATGTGGCTACCTATGTGGCATTAACCTCTCTTTTGGGATAAATTCATAAAAAAATCAGCTAAACAACTCTAAATTTCTCCAACTAGGGGTAATTTCATGAAGATACCCTTTTGTAGAGCTCAAAGTTTAGAATCCAAAAATACACATTTTTTGATATTTTGATTAGTAATAAGTAGGTTTTTATAATCAAACATGAGGTTGATTATAAAATTAAAATAATATATTAAAACACATATTTTAAAATATATATATGGTGCACTAGAGGAGAGAGCCCTCTCAAAGGTTATAATTTAAAAAAAATGATAAAATAATAAGACAAAATTTGACATCCTATGAAAATTATGACATTTTGGTAAAATTTGAATTTAAAACATTATTACAAAAAAAATCATCATTTTTTCCCCATGCACTAGATATTGAAGTTAGCTATTTGGGGGGAAAAATAAGGGAAACAATTGTTTTCTCTTTTTTTTTGTGGCGCCCCATTGACCTCACTTGTTTTGAAATTTTCAGCAATTCAAATTCTGCTCTTATATTTATAAAAAATATATCAAACCATGTTTTTTAATTTTTTTTTTTAAAATACAAGAGTAAACTTCATCAAGCTCGTTCGACATTTCATTAGTTTGTTATTTTAATATTCAAAACATAAAAGGCCAATTTTATGCAGTCAAAATTGAAAAATTGTATTTGTGTTGGCCACTTCCTCTATAAAAGTGTGATATAGGTCTATAATTTTACATTTCAACATGATTGTATTGTTAAAGATCATCGCCAAAGGTTAAAAAAAATGTATTTTCATGAAAAAATAGTTGTAGTAGCCATCTCTTATGGAAATGATGGAAAAAATGCTCCCCTGTTATGTTTTCTTTAGTGTATCCATTTTTTCTTTGATATTAGTCCACTAACTAAAGGCTTCACCGGTGAGATGGTAGGACCCCCATAATGCCTTAATTGTTTCATTGTAATCCTTTAATTCAAAGTATTTCTCTATTTCATTTCTAAGCCATTTCCCCCCCTCTTCTCTTAATTATTTTTCATGAAATTTATGTAGTGCAATCTTCTTCAAGTCCTTGGAGAGCTTCATAATAGAGAATTCTTGCCTAGGTGCAACAATGTTCATCACATTTCATTTGGATTGACGTTTTCAAGAGGATTTTTGAATTCTGGTTTCAATATGTTTTCAATATTGGCTTGCCTTGCTTCGAGTTCTTGAACCATTTATTCTAAGAATTTTATCTTGTCCCACTTCTTAGTTAGAAAATTTATTATTGCTTTTATTCCTATCTCAATGTTTCCTTTTACCTTTTTTTTATTCGTTATTTTCCTTCTTTTTCCTTTGGAAGGTGCTATATGAGTTGCTCTTATTTTTTCATTTTATGATTCATGTAATCATAAGTTCCCAATAAATGTTTTCTTATGGTTTGTGTAAAATAAATTTAAATTTAATGCTTAATAATTGATTACATTCTTAATTTCTTTCAATTTATATGAAGTAATAGGCTCAAAGCCTAGCTTCCAAACCCCACTTTGATAGCACATGTAACAAACCAATTGTTGTACCCAAATTTATCACTAAATTTTTTTATAGTTTGTATTCAAAGTTGATGAGTTTTCATTCATTTGTATACTTGTGTACTTCTATTCATATGTTATAGGCATTTATCCATATTGAACAAGTATCAATCCACATGGGATAGATATATGTCCATATGAGATAGACATCTATCAATACAATATTGGTAATCTAGGATATGCATCTATCTATGTAGGATAGGTACATGCTTTGGCTAGAGACTTAGACTCATTCAGATCAAATAAATCTTGAGTCACTGGAAACTATGCTCCCCTATTGGAAGTCCACTAAGGTCACTATGTTTCATGAGTATATTTTATATATTTTTATCGAATAATAGGCTTGATTCTCACCTCAAAATTCAGCCTAAAATCTAAAGGATTCAAGCAATCCATCAAAAAATTATTCTTACTATATTCAATATATATTATCTTAGTGATTTCATCTTGATTGGCCAGGCAATAGTTCATTCCTTAAAGTTATTAAATATAAATTAGAATAATATTCAATTACTTGGATACTTCCCCAACCTTCTAATTGAACACCTGCATGTTGGGAACCTCTTTCATTCACTAGACTGTCTACATATACTATTTCCAAACCGGTTCAAGGTGTAATATATGTGTAGCTTTGGTTCCTAAGCTATGTTTGATGCAAACTATTTATTTGGATATACAACCCTTTCTAGGGCCCTTTTTTCTAGATAGCTTCTCTTCAATTGATATCTACTAAGGGAAGAATTTAATTCAAATTATTTAGTCATATTGACCAATACTTG
Source organism: Sequoia sempervirens (assembly GCA_007258455.2). NCBI lineage: Eukaryota > Viridiplantae > Streptophyta > Pinopsida > Cupressales > Cupressaceae > Sequoia > Sequoia sempervirens. The sequence goes on from VDFB02256132.1 coordinate 120,042,902, forward strand.
TTTACTAATTTATTCTATTGCTTAATCCTATCAAAATAAAATGAAGCTCTTCTTGTACTATTTGCAAATACTTCTATTTTACATGAAGCTATTGGACAATAATTTTGTTTCTCTTTAAAATTATAAGGTGATAATTCTATTTTCCTTATAAAATATGTGAATGGGTGATCCCACAATACTGGTTTACAATTTTTGGCCAAACTGGACACTGAACTAATTTTTTCTAACTAAATCTTCACTTTTGGGCACCTATAGTGGCTAAAATGTGGGGAATTTGAAGATGATGCAAACTAGTGACTTGTGACATTTTGTTTGTAGATTCTAAATATATTTTTTTCAAAATTTTTAGAATTAGGTTATGCTTCTTTTTCCATCTCCTTCGAAAACTAGTGTTTATTAGTAAACACCATTTTTAAGGAGTGATGCTCAGCGTATACATCAATTTTTTTCTATGAAGGATAAAATTTTAATTTTTTTCAAATTTAGATTTGTAACTAAAATATCTAACCAGTTCATTTGGTTTCATAGTGTTTTATTGAATATTTTTTCCTTAATTAAGTTTCAAGGTCAAACCAATTACAATTTGGACATAGGTGGACTGTCCACAACATAAATTTTTTGTATGTATCGAAATTCAATTTTTTTTAATGGATCAAGGACATCGATACTAGCCTAGAAATATTTTTTAGAATTTTATTTTGATAATATGCTATTTTTCCATGTGCAGAACAAAGAGCTTGATTTTCAATGAAAAACCTACATTCACAAGAGATAAAAAATATATATAATAATCAAATTAAATTTATTTAAAATTATACTTTTTTGGGAAGCTTATAATAAGACTACATACTCAATTTTTTTTAAAAAAATGAATTCATTTGATCCCCCAAAAGATAAAAGGGTTTGAGCAAGAAGTTGGGTCCACTTTCAGAGGAAGTGTCATTTTTCAGCTTTAAAACAAATACCCATTCATTTTTTAAAATTGGTACCCATTTTGAAGTGTGTACTTGTTCCAAAAGGTTTGAAACTCACAAGAGATATTTTTCATTTTGATTTAGGCTTAGAAAGGGCATGGTAACCCAACACCTAGGCCTAGACTTACAAGTACAAGGTCAGGGCAATTTTGAGAGAAAAAAACTTTGGCAATATGGCTAATGGACTTTTTTCTAGATCAATCTATAAAATTAAAACCTATTAGAGAACACAATGTCTAGTTTCCAAATATATAATTTTTATTAAGATTGGATTATATTTGTTACTTTTTAATTAATTTCTAAGCAAACTAGTCCTTAACTTGAAATATCAGGGTTTTTTTTGCTTTTTAATAACTTTTTTTTGGTTAAGTTTCTTGTAAAAAAATTATATGGCATCAATCCTCAGAAAATTCTCTACACAATGAAAGAAAAAAGATTTAAAAAATGTTTATTTTAGGTCCAATTATGCTATCCGTACATGTTGATTTTTAAAAACAACAATTAAGGCCAATAAAAATTCAATAAAAAAATATATTAAAAAAAATTACAAAAAAAATTCCTCATCAATCTTCATGTTGTTAGCTCTCTTTCTCCAAAAGGGATTAGCAAAATACTTTTATTTGGGTCAAAAAGTGGTGTCCATACATGTCCATGATATGGTAAAAAATAGGGACTTTTAAAAAGTGCTTTTTATACATCCCTATCAAAATTTAATTTCTATAATTTGGGTATTTGAATAAATTACATATTTAAAAACTAGAAATGCTAAATTTCATATTACTGAATTTTTTTAAGATTCACTGTGTAAATGCCTCAAATTTTCAATCCAAGTGTGAAAAATTCTAAAAAACAACAAACACTGAGCTTTTTGTGGACCCAACTTCTTGCATCAACCCTAAATCAAAAGTGGTTTTTTATCAGCATTTTGATGGGTGTAAAGGAGACTCCGTTATAGCTATGGTTTAAAACTAGTGGGGTTATATCCAAGGGGGTTTGATCTAAGGTGGTTTGATCAAACCCTTTTCAATTTAAATCCTTTAAATGAAACTTTTCAAGGCTTAAATCATTATATTTTCTAAAAATATGTGATTTCAGCAAAACATAGGATCTCTGAGAAAGTGTAAACCAATACTGTGGGAACACCTAAATATATTTTTACCTTTCTATGAATGACGATGATTTTATTAATATGATCTAACACTAATTTGTTCTTTTGTTTAAAGTTTCTTAGTTTGAGATATGAGGAAGATTATTTGTTCTTTAGATTTAAATTATCAAGATGTTCCTTATTACTCCCTAGAAATTTATAGGGATGATTCTATATACATCATTGTTATAGCTATATGGGGATATGAGCCAAGTATTTCAAGCATGATGGCATTACTCATCGATGTGACTTAGAAGCATTGTTATACCAAAACCTGCGAGGTTTTATTTTTAGATCTTGTTTAGGTTTCTTTAACTAAAATTAAAAGAAAATAAAAAAAATGAAATATGCTAATAAAACCAACATCTAATGGAAACTATACTTCTAAGTGGCAATAAAAATTAAAAAAAACAAAGTTAAGCAACTTCACATAAAAGGAAATATTTGTATCTACAAGCACTCTCTACTAGGGTTTGAAAATTTTATGTAGTTTTTGGTGAGATTTTACAGATGGATGTTAGGGGGCCCTTGTGAGGTCCCCCCCCCCCCAAAATGTCTTAGATTATGAGGAACGTGCTATTTCTACTTCCATTGATGATACTGCTAGTGGCGAGTCCCCAAGAATCTGCAACTTGATGTTGGCTCTACTTGTTCGAAAGATGAATCATTTTTTGATGGAATGGGCCCATCTTCATGGGTAGATAAAATTGCTAGTTTGGATATTTCAAATGATGGAAGGGGCACTGTTCCTATTGTAAACTATTCAAAGGAAGTTATATCAGTTAATATTCTAGGTGTTTTATTGGGTGAATTAATTTTAGGGATAAAGAATACTCTACTAGGTAAGTTCTTTACTTCTAGAACCAATATAGATTTGGTTCGTAAATGATCAAATGTGGTGCAAAAATTGAAAGGAATTTTCTTTATTAGTGCAATGGTGGATGTCTCTTCTTGTTTTATTTTTCTAATATAGAGGATCTTATAAAGGCATTAATGGGAGGACCATGATTTTTTGATAAAGGAAATATAAATTACTTGTCTCTGTGTAAATGGAAACCAATTTTTGACCTTTCTACTGATCTATGTGTAGTAGCCCCTAATTGAGTCTGAATGCTAGGATTGCCTCTAGAATTTTGGAGCTCTAATATTCTTCAAAGAATTCCTAACTATTTTGGGAAACTATTAGAAATTAATAGGATTACCCTACAAAGATCTAGGTTGGTTTTTGCTAGAACATGTGCTAATGTTAAAGTGAAAAAAATCCTTACCAACACATATTACCTTAAATTCAAAATTTGGAAAATGGATACAACCAATTATTTATGAAAATGTGGGATTTTTCTACCAAAGCTATAATCAATATGGACATTTAGTTGATAAATGCCAAAGAAAGGTTCTCCTTCAAAGGGTCTAAAGAAAGATATGGTTGTGTTTGATGTAGAGGCACATCGGGTTGAGGTTGAGAAGCAAGAGATATTATGAGAACAACATAATATGGATCAGCTGATAGATCTCCCTATCTTGTAGGAAAATGGTGGTAAAAAAAGGGGTTTTTCATGGTAAATTCAAACTTGTTTCAAGCTTAATAAATACATTTGATTGGTCAAAACTAAAACATGAGTATATTATAATGTGCTCAAATTATGAAGACCCCTAATGTGTCCATGTTATAATTTGTGTGTATTTTGTTTTCCAAAATGTAAGTGCATTTTAAAGAATTATTAAAATTGACCACTTTTTGGCTCTCCACCTTTCTACACTAATCCATGACTAAGGATTTTTTAAGTCTTTAAGATTTTCTTGTACTACTAAGGATTTGAACTATAGATTTATAAGAAAATAAGACTACAATATGACCTAAATTTTTGAATCAATTTTTTGGAATGGTAGGACAAATGAAAATTGTAAAATTGAATTATATATGAGTGGAATTTATATTATAATAATGAATTTGTTATTTATTTTATATAAATTTTAGTTTGTTTTTACATTATTACAAATATTTTTTCCATCTACATTTACTCTCCTTAAGACATAAGTATGATAATGCTTATTTTATAGATGAATTTTAGTTTATATTTAGTTTATATGACAAGGCTTCTCATTTTGTGGATTAATGTCAATTTAAGACATAAATATGATAAGGATTTTCATTTTGTGATATTGATGCAATTCATTTATATTTTTTTTGATGTGGTCCTAGGTTTAGCTAGCAAGGTAATTAAAGCATCAAATTTGAATGAAGTCTTATTATAGATGTAGAGAAAGAAATCTAATAGGAATGGTTAGTAAGAAATACTAGAAGCAAATTCCATCAAATCAATAGGCCAATGTGATTTTCCATAGTATTAAACTTCCTTTGAACCAAGGGAAAATATTTTCTTAGGTATTTTGTATTTAAAATGTCTATGCATTTTACTAAATTAATATGGTTATCATGTATCATTATAGATATTTAAATTCTATTATAATTGAATATATGTTTTTTATATTAAAAGCAAAAAAACTAGGGAGCTGGCCCATAGAAAAATAGAAAGCCTAGAGGCAAGAAACTAGGTCAACAGACCATAAACAACACATTAACAACACTATGTCAAAAAATAACAGAAAGTATTAAACAACATACAAAGAAAGGAGGAACCAGTGCCAAACAAAAAACAAAAGAAAACATATGCATAGCTAAAGAGTTGGCCCCAATATTCAGTAAAGAACTTGTAGAGTTCCTTGTGACTCTCATCCTTGTCGCCAACTTTCTTTAGCTCCTTACCCCGCAACATACAGAGAGTGGTGGCCGATCTGTGCATCACTTTGGAATGGAACTTAGAGAGACTCACCATACTTTTATCTAGTTCTAAAACCTTCCCCTTAAGTTTCGCAAGATCCATAGCCATAGAAGCACATTAGAGGAAATTATGGGTCTCACTAGGCAGGTCCATCCAGGTTGTGTCAACACTATTTGTGTTCATGGAGAAGTTGTCACTAATGTTTTCAAAGCTTTTTGCATCAACATAATCTTCCTCCTCGTTGCTAGTAAAACTCTCCACTTGATCCAAAGCATCATCCATCACCTCTTTGTCACCAGGATTTGGTCAACCTACAAGTCTATTATATCTTCTAAGTTGCGAGTTGCTAGGATACTTCACCTCCTCATCCCTAAGTTCTTCCACATTTTCACCTTCGATATTAACCTCTTGAATAAAGATATAAGTTGAGGATTTTTTTTGCTTTTTGGTGGGAGGATTTTTTTGATTCCTTTCCTAGTCTCTTTTGCCTAAACCTTGAGTAGGGGGATATTCTTGAGGTCACAGAGACCTTGAGCCACATATGTTTGACCATAATTAGGAGTCTTAGGTGATGGTTTACCACCAGTGGGGTTAGAAGGAATGGTGGACAAAGCGGTTCTGTTTAGGGAGAGGGGTTGACACATAATCACTATAGGGGGAGGCATGGATAGCATCCAATTTCTTAATGGGTTTCTTTTTCCTTTAGATTTCCCTGGGTTAGCCAAGATGGTCATTTCCAAGGGGGAGTTAGAGAGTGAGGGTTCTTCAATCAAAATAGCCTTCATTTTCTTAGGAGGGCACAAAGCAAGGTAGAAGTGGTAAAGATGTAAAATGAGGCCCTGGTGTAGGGAAATGGGGAATTTTTAGGTCATTTCTCGTTTAAATATAGAGCTTCCTTTATAGATTTCTCCAAGGAGGTTAATAGGTAAAATGGGAATCTTAATATGGATTTGTGGTGAAATTGGTTGAGGGGGAAAGGATAGAAATAAAAAAATTTGTACCTCCCTTATAAAGTAGAAAACTTTATTATCATGACATACCTTTTCTCAGGGTGGTGGTAACTTTTCCTTATCAAATTCACTGCGCAATTTAATGGGTTTTTCTCAATCTTTGAAAAAGAGAAAATTATCCACCACTTTTCTATGCTTCTTTCATTTCTTTCCTTTAGTATTCATACCAATAGCTTGAATAGTAACTTCTTTTTCAACATCAAAATAAATTATACCAATTTTCACTTTCCTATTATTGCTAAGAGCAGGAAAACTATATGGACAGGCTCTCTCCCTCCAAAAAAAATATGCCATATAGTGGCATCCATTGAGAACTATTTGCATGAGCTAGGTTCGATACAAACCCTATCACAACCCATGATAAACCCATTGAAAAACATAAGTTGCATAAAATTTGCAAACCACATCAAAAAATTAGAATAAAACTAGAGATCCAAGAAAAAGTGAAAGACCATCCCAATTAAAAGGTTGAGATTCGTGCAAAAGTAAAAATTATTATTACTAAACATCCTCCAAATAATACATCAAACATGTCTCATACAACCAAAAATACAAATAATTAGAAGGAGATGGGTTAAACTTGTGTAAGATATCCCAATCACATTAACAATTACACTCATAGCATTACATGAAGGATGGTATGTGATCTTAATAGTTCCGTCAAGAATCCAGGAAGTACACTGGTCATTATTATACTACTCAGTACATTTGTAACATAACAATGCACTATGAATATTCACCATGTTGTTAGGCTAAATTTGGGGAAGCCACAATAGAAGAATGGCTCACCACACCACACACTAGACCCATCTAATTATCAACCCAAGAACCCAAGTCTGAGTTAGCAGATCCATATCATCTAGAAACAATAGAGGAATATAGTAGTCTCATAAGAAAATAATAACAAAGGAAAATTTGAATTGGCCCATGCCCAACCATATGCCAATAGCAAAAAATTGAGCATGATGATAGGGCTCCAAAAATCCCAACCAAATATTCCATTAGTGATCATTATCGAAGATTGGGAAATACCGTGCTCCAAGGTAAGGAGTTTTGTAACATTTTCAGGGAAGTAGGAGAAACTTCGCCAATTCCTTAAGGGAACTTGGTCCATCCTCAATCTTGCCATAGCATTAGAAACCCTGTTCCCTTCCCTATATATATGTTTAATCTTAAAATTTTCAAATCCCAAGAGGAGTTTCTAGAGGTCATTTATAATATCTTCTAGCACCTAGCCGGGGTGAGCTAAGCCTTTAACTACTTCAATGATAAGTTTTGAGTCCCCTTCAATGAGAAGGTTCTTGGTACCAATAGCTAGAGAAATCCTGACACCCCATAAGAGAGCCATGCCCTTCAGCTAGTTATTAGTGCTAACACTAAGGCATCTGACATAACTTGCCATAATTTCCCCTGGGGGGGCTATCAACATACCACCCCCACTAGCCATACATGGGTTAACACATGAATCACCATCAAAATTAAGCTCACACCAACCAATCGGGGGTGGTAACTATTTGGTATTCAGCCTAGCCATCTTATTTGTGATGTCAACATTGTAGAAAGATTGAGGTAAGCCCCATTGAGAAACTATGTTAGATTCTAGAGGGAATGGGGGGGGGAATTTGAGCAAGACCAATGGAAAATTGAGATATTTTCCAAAAGGAGATTAGATAAAGCCGAGAAGACCTCTTATGAGATTTTCCTCATGTCCCTAAAATTCCAATTATTTCTTTCCTTCCAGAGAAGTTCCAACAAAGGTGTGGAGGTATTTGCTTCCATAATTCTTCAATGAGGGGATGATGGAATAGGCTAACCCATTCCTCTATAAGGGCTACCGGTTCTTTATTCATGAGCCAATAGATTTGAAACTTCTACAATATAAATCCCCAAATTTTTTGAGAAAAAGAGCAATGTATGAGAATGTGGGGGACCATTTCCTCATCGATGCTGCACATGACACATCTATTTGGTAATTGGAAGCCACACTCGATGGGGTGGTCCTATGTTAATATTATATTGTGCATGGACATACACAAACATAATAATTTTAGGAAGGATATATGTTTGTTCCAGAATTTCCCTCAAACAACATTATAGTTTAGCAACAAATTGTAAGATGACTTGGTAGAGAAGTTTCCCTTAATATTTTTGGCCCAAAATAAATTATCCACTTTGGGAAAAATAGGGAGCCTAACCTTGCAAAGATCGCTTAAAGTAGTAAAGCACTTTGAACCTAATATTTTTTTGGCATTGGCAACACATCTAAAGTAATTTCCAAGAATTATCATTTAATTGGTAGTCAGATACCAAAGTTCCAAAGGAGCCTTTAGCAAGAAGTTGAAGGTCTTTAAAAGTAGGGTGGGCACTAAGGGGTTGGTCGGAAAATCATCAGTCATCCCAAAAATGAATGAGGCAACCATTCTCAAACTTCCACTTAAGGCCCAAAGAGATCAAACTATGGGTTTTGAGGATGTTCCAAATCCAAGAGCCCCATGGGACACTAGGTTCAGAAAGCACACCGTGAAACATTAAATGATTGATGTACTTCACACTCATACTAGAACACTAATCCTTGTTGTTTAGGATTAGGTCCCAAAAATTTTCAGACATTAGAGATTTATTTAGGTGGGGAATTTTCTTAATACCCAAACCTCCCTACTTTTTTTGGAGGCAAACTTTATCCTAACTAACTAAATCCAGTCTTTTTCTTTTCTCTGTGCCCAAAGACAAGAAATTTCTTTGAATTTTTTAACTTCTCAACAATATAGGATAGGATTTTAAATAGAGATAAGAAATATATCAGAATTCCCTAAAGAGAGACATCAAGAAGTTGTAACTTGCCAAAATTGTTCAATAGTTTTCCACGCTAGTCCACAAGTTTTTTTTGCATGCATTCCAAAAGGGGGATGTAATTCTTTAACAGTGAGGGGGACCCAAGTAAATTCCAAGGAGACCAAGAATTTGACAACCTAAGATGTTCTTAATTTTCCTCCTTAAACCCACATTGGTGTTAAAGAAGTAGATCTTACTTTTATCATAATTGATACATTGGCCCGAGGCCTTAACATAGTTATAAAGACACTTTTTACAACACCTAGCCTCGACCACTGAGGTGGCATGAAAGAGGATGATATCATCCAAAAACTGTTCCAAAGTTGAAGGAGGGAGAGCTGAAACAACTTTGACACCTCTAAGGCTACCATTCTCAATGAACTTTAGGATGTTCCTTCCCAAAACCTCCGCCACCAAGATAAATAAGGAGAAAAGGGATCCCCTTGACAAATAACCCTCTTAGCCCCAAAGAAACCTCTTAAAATTCTATTTACCAAGACTAAGTACTTGACAATGGTTACACATTCCCTTATAATGTTGATTGAGTGCTCATGGAATCACACTTTTTTTAAGACTTTAAACATGAATTCCCAATAAACTCTATCATACACTTTTGATATATCAATTTTGAGAGCCACACCTAGGAGAAGGATCCTTTCCATCAAATGCAATATATCATGGGTTAAAATAGTTACATCAAGAAATTGGTGTCCAAGGATAAACCCTTTTTTATTCACATTGATCTCAATTTTCCCAAGAGGAGTTTAATCTTATTCACCAAAACTTTGGAAAATATCTTATAAACCATATTGTATAAGATGATAGGTTTGAAATCAATAAGACCAATAGGATTATAAACTTTTGAGATAAGAGGAATGCAGAATTATTGAGTTTTTTAAGAATTTTATCAGTACAAAATAAATCTTTGGTTTTCCTAGTGATATCAAGGCCAACAATATCCCAAAATTCTTGGAAGAAGGTTAGAAGGAAACCATTTGGACTTGAGGCCTTATAGGCCACTATGGACAAGGTAGAAATCTTGAATTATTCATCAGATACTGGATCCATGAGATGGACATTATCTTCAAGAGAAATAGTATAGTTGGTAGGAAATTTAACAACTGTTCTTCCAACCCAAGGTCACGAGGAAGGGATCGGTCAGAGTAGGCCCAATGGAAGTAGTTAGAGGACATTTTATCATTTTGGATATCATCTGTAACATGTTTTTCTTTCTCATATTTGAGGGATGAGATGGAGTTCCTTTTCCTGTATATTATAATAGACTTGTGGAAGAAAGTTGAGTTCCTATCCCCTTCCTTCAACCATTATATCCTTGATTTTTATTTCCACATAATTTCTTCTCCTTTTAGAATAATTGTTAGTTCATCCTTAAGGATTCTTTAGTAAGATGAGAACCCCTAGAGAGGTCTCTATTGGAAATTTGGGTTTGGATATCAATGAGTTTTACAATCAACTCCTTCTTTTGTACCAAAAAATTCCCAAAAAAAACTTGTTCCATCTCGTCACCTTATCTTTTATCAGGTTCAACTTTTGGGACACTCTATACATTGCCATACCTTGGAAGGGGGTGTTCCATCAAATACAATTTCTAAAATCAAGATGGGTAGTCTACATAATTTCATAACAAAAAGGAAAAGGTCCCTTATGGGGTCTGTTAGCCTAGGAGAGAAGAAGATAATTATGATTTGAGACAGTTTGAGGCAAAGCCACCAGGTTTGAGTTGCACCCCATATCCCAGCTAGAGGAGACCATAAAATGGTCAAGTTTGACCTAGATAAGATTATTACCTCTCTTGTGATTTGTCTAGGTAAAAGGTTTCCCCTATGATTCAATATCCATTAGGCCTATTATGCTGATGAAATCCATTAGTTATGCCATTCTATTAGTGTAGTTAGTCAATCCCACAAGTTTCTCAAAAGGGAAAAGAGGGGTGTTAAAGTCATCAACTATCAACCAAAATTAATTTCTATTTGACATCATCTACCAATAGATGTCCTCCCAAGTAATGTTATGAGCATTATGAAAGTTGGGGGCATACAGATTGATAAGGACCCAAGAGAAAGAAGAGTTGGAAAATTTAACAACCAAACTGCTGAAAAGAGAAAAAAAATAGAGAACTAGAAATCACCAATGGGTCCCACATAGTCACAATCCCACCAAAGGTTCCTTACCCTTAAAACTTATAAAAAAATTGGCCCTAGGCCAGATACGGTTTTCCATAGATTGGAAAGTATCTTGGTTCATTTTAAATTCTTGGATCAAGAGGATATCAATATTATTCTTCAGGATGCATATCTTAAGAGAGTGTTGTTTTTGAGGTCTATTCAGGCCTCTCAGATTCCAAGGTAGGAACTTCATTTACAGTTTTTAGTAGTTGAATCCAAGGTATTTTTCCTTCCACACACAATCTCCCTTGTTATTTCCTTTTTTCTTGTTTGATGCTAGGAGGGCCTACCCTCTTTAATCCACTCCAACATCAATTTTCTTGTTCTCGGTTTTCTTTTTTAGTGTTGACCAACCATCATGAATCTAGGAGGCACTAGGGCTAGCCCCTGAGGAGAGTACAAGTCCTTTAAGAAGTTGAAGAAGAACACACGAGGAGCAAGAGTAGTGTATAAGAATCTTAGCTAAAGGTGCCATAAGAGGGGGTAGGGAGTTGGTGATGGGTATCTCAACATTCAAAAAGATGCTCTAGGTATGGGGGGCTTGGTCACCAGAAGCAAAGATGGGGTTAGGGATCTCTCCTTCCTCAAGAATATGAGGCATGAAGGGTTGAGTAACTACATAATATTATAAGGTGGGGGGAACTTCCAAATCCAAGGAATTTTGAAGGGTTTGTTTAGCAGGGGAATTAAAAATGTTAAGGAGATCCTCAATAAAGGGGTAGTCTATCTCTTCATCTAAATGCAGGGCAATGGGGTATTTAGGCTTAGAGATATCATTTTTAGGAGCTTTCCATTTAGTAAGAAGATGAACAGATCTCAAACAATTTTGACAAAACATAGTAGCATTCTCATATTGAATGGGTTGGGATCAACTTCCTAACTTCGATTGGAAAGTAATAAAGTTGGGAGGAGTTTTGTTAATGTCAACATTAACACAAAAGTGGGAAAAAAACTAACTTAGATTTGGCCTTTGTAACTCCATCAACAATAACAAAGTGGTCAATGAGTTTCCAATCATTTGAAGACCTCTTCATCCTAAAACTCAAGTGGGAGACCTAGCAGACGAATCTAGATTGGAGTTGTTTTATTTAAATATGCAACCAGGTTAAAACCAAGCTTCCAACAACATAGGACAAGCTATGTTTACCATGGAAACAAGGTCCCTATGTAAGGACCACAATGAGATCTTCATTAGAAGTGAATTTGAATAGAAAGAGTCTGCTAGGTATAACACTTGTGGAAACACTTCCCTTCACCTTCCAGATAGTGGATGCCCATCAACAAACCATCTCAATGCTAGGCTAAAAAGAGAAAGAAATTCCAACCAGGGATTTGTTTATTGAAGAGAGGATTCAATCAACAATTGAGTCAGGGAGTTTGATAGAGGTTCCATCCCCCGACTCCAAGTATTCAGGGGCAACCCTAACACTGCTAGTGTCTAATGAATCTCCAAGGAGATCACCTTTCCATCCATCGAATTTCAGAGAGGAAGCAACCTCACCCCAGTGTTCGTGGAAGGTTCAGTCCCATCCAAGGGGACAAAAGCGATAGCAGGAGGAACATGAGGTGCACAATCCAAGGGGACACCTGGTCATTTGCCCACAAGTAGGCACCATGATCAAAGGAAATTCAAACTTGTAAGAGCAGGAAAGTTGTAGAGCTTCATGAGCAAGAACTTTGGATCAAAACTTTTATATATTGTTAGCTTGTAATTGAATATATGTTATTTATTTTCTAATTGTTAATTAAAATGAATTTATTTTAGCAATATAATTAGCTTCCAACAATAAACCATTAAGATCATTTACTTATTAACTATGCAATAATAAATAATATAGTCAATTTAGTCTCAATTATATAATCAATATAAGAATATAATGAATTAACCTCACATATGAAAAATAAACTAACCATACATATGAAAAAATAAATATGTATTATACTAGAATAAGCATAATCTTTCGGGCCTTATAAAAAGACATTAAGCACGATTTTCTAATTTCAAAATTTTATTTGGAATATTTTTAAAGATATATAATTTATTTTACTAATTATAAAGCTTTAATTCTATATTTTTTCCTTCGTTGTTTGTGGATGTTCTTGGACATTATTTTATAAAATTTTACTTTTCTATAATTTGAAATAAATATTTTTTTATGAATAGAGAGAGTTGTAAGAGGTCATGACCATTTGGTTTAGAAGTGACTAGTTCTTTATGAAAAACTTTTCATAAATATAGTTTCACATTTAATATGAGAAATTTATGACTTTATTGGTGCAATTTACATATTTTCTTGATCATTAGGGCATAAACATTATTGCTTTTAATATTATAATCATAATGGTCAATTGATATAAATCATGTGTCCTATAAACTAACAAAATATGTATTTCTTAGTGGGGAAGTAGAGAGATTATTTTTATAATTAAGAAAATAGAAAAAGGGAACACATGTTGATCTTCAATTGATTTCTCCCTTCCATTTGATTGAATACAAAGGATGAAAACTTGTATTGTCTATGGATCCATCATGAAATTTTTGAGTTATTTATTGTAGGAAGGTTTCCTTGTGTCACTCATGACATAAAAACATTAAATATAGTTTAAGAGTATATCAAAAGGTTTACAAGGGAGATTCTTAACACATATAATAAGATAAAATGTGCAAACAAATATTTAAGTATAATCATAATTCATCTAAGATCAAAATATATTTTGAATGATCCCATACATTTATTTTAATAGAAGTAAATTGACAATCCTTTACCTATGTTAATAGAAAATAAGACCTACTTTAGAAGTGTCAAAATAATGTAATTAAGAAGGTGATTCGGTATAAAAAGGCACATACCAAGTATTTTCATTTGAGATATTAATAAATTCTTAGTGTAGCTTAAATGTTCATGATGCCTTGATACCAAGTTACTAATTTCAATATATTGTAATAGTTTTACATCAATTTACGAATTGTAATCTTGATTATTATTATTTAGTTATGTCCATCAATATAATATTTATTCACACAAATAATAATATGATTATTAATATGATAACTTAAAAGGTATGGTCATGATATTCATGCATTTTCAGACTATAATAATACACATTTTTCTATTTATTTGAATATCTTGATCAAATTTAATGTATCTAGTATTTGTATCGTACACAAATATTACACTTGTAAAAAATAAATAATGATAATAAGCAAATAAAAATTATTCAATAAGTGACTCAATACATTTAGCATTGTGTATACCATAAAAATATACAAGTCTATAAGAATAATGCATTTTAAATGTGGCTTATTACATAATGTATTATGCAAATACTATAGTGTAATTGAAAATATCATCTTTTAAAAAAAAAATATAGATTAGTCCTTCTTATGATTAATATTTATTAGGTTGTTGTTGAGTATTTTAGAAATTATCATCAGTATCAATAAATTAAAAAACCTTTGAAGTTGCTTATTTCTTATAAAATAATCCAAAATCTCTGAAATTATCACATTCATAATTTAAAAAAAAACTAATAACAATATTCAAATGACCTATAGACATAAAATTTATAGCTTTATTGATCAATACATAAAATGACTCTCAAAAAATAATAAAATACAATAATTCTTTAAATAGTAGCGCTTAATTAAAAACTATATGTTTGTACTTAAAACATTAAAATGTAATGCTTGATTATAAGCAATATAAATATTTATACATAGCAAAATTAGATTGTTACTAACTTAATTTTTTGAGTAAAAAATAAATATATTAATTAAGAAATCATAAAAAATACAAAGATTTTCAAAAAACAACTGTCATTTAAATCTGAAGAATGAAAATTTAAGAAAATTTACCACAAACCTACTAGCCATATCAATATGACTATCATTCTTTCCAAGGATTAACCAATTTGTTATAAGATGATATAGAATAGAATAACTTTTATGAGAAAAACAATAAAATATATATACAAACCAAATATAAGTATTGCAGAAAGATAATAAAAATGGAGGACTAGAGAACATTTACAATTCGGTTGTAAGAGCTTCACATGATGGAACAGGCATGAGGATTCTCGTCGCTGAACAAGGTGGCTGCTCTGTGGGCCATCATATTTGAGGAAGGAGCAACCACCTCACCTTCTCCTTGGTAATAAGGACTACTGTTATAGTAATCTTGCACTTGATTATGTGTTTCATGACTGTATGTGTGCATGTAAGCATAAGTGGTAGCACCACTCTCATAATCATAATTATAATAGTACCGAGGATAAGGCCACAACTCCGCCTTTTTACCAGTGTTTCTCACTGCACTCAAAACCGTCATCTGATCCACATCCCCACTTACTGTTACTTTCTGCTGCTCCATGTCTATGTCTATGTTATCCACTCCTGCATCAAACCAAACCAAACCAAACAAAACAAAACATTATTCTTGCAACGTAGACCTCCCCAACATAACTGAGTACTGCAAATCCAAACAGTGTTCTGTTCACAGTGTATTGACTTTCACTGTATTATTACATTTAGCTTTACATATTTTCGTTTAAACAGTATATTTTAAGTTTCAAGTTGTTTAGGTGGTTCATTTGAAATCACACTAATGGGTTGGTCTTATTAGAAAAAATAGTGTGATTTCAAATGAAATATCCAAACAAATCAAAGTTTAGAATTCTGCTGTTTAAACTTACCGCAGAATATCTGATGTAAACAACCAGAACGCCGTGCTTTAACAATTTGTAAAAGACCATAACACTCACTGTTCAAATAGTCAAGTACAATACACGATCTATTTATAAACAAGAAAAAAATCTCCATAATCAATCTCTACACAATCAAATTCAGAAAAACTCTGTGAACCTCCATAGACACGTACCTTCGAGTTTGGACAAAGCCTTTCGTATCTTCCTTTGGCATCCTCCACAGTCCATATGAACTTCCATTTCGATTACCTGAAAACCCAAGCAAACAAAATATACTTATTAGAAACAAGTCTCACAAAAAAAAACTGTGATTTTTTTTTGAATTTTAAACCGCTGATCCATTATCAGAATAAAAGCCCATTTATTGTTATCAATCTAAGCAATAACATGCAAAATCTCTAGACTTTATGACATGGGTATGACTGAAGACTCACTCACCGACATGCCTTGTATATTGTTTAAAATTAAAACCCTAAGAGAAAGCTCACACCACTGCCCAAGTACGGTCTGGTGGTTACAATATATAAGAAAGGCTACAAATCAGAGGGAAGAAGGAATAAACTAAGAAGAAAAAAAGGTGCAGGTAACGACATTGTATGTGCAATCTTTCCACTATACATTCGTCGATAGTTGTGCTTTACAGCTCTGCAAATTTTGTCCCGATACTGTTAGAATAAAGCAGTAATTTTTCGGCGTGAGGAGACAATGAAAACTGCATGTTTTTGTAATAGACTAAATTTGGAATTAGTTTTTTCTTTTTGCTCTTAGCTTTGTTTTAAAGCTGTTTTAAATCTGTCTTTTCATAGCTAATTTTAGGTTTGCTTCTCATCGATTTCTGAGGCACATGTATATTCCTTGCTTTGACTCATCATCATATATTTGGAAGAAGAAGAAAAAACCCATGTCTGAACTGTGTATTAGCCTTTCTAATATCACATGTTATTGTAAACCTTGACATGCTGTTATTCCATCATTATAATTGTCTTAGGTTTTAAAATCCCCATTTTATATCAAATGTTTGTGAGAATTGCTTCACCATTTCTCCATCTCACGTCGTTGTCTTCTTTTACATCCTTATTTTTTCCTTATCTTTTCCAATATCCTTTTGAAAGATACCTCCTTTTACTGATCCTCCCCAGATAAGAAATTCCCCGTGCTGTTGATCAATCATATTCCAAAAAGTTCAGTCCATTACAAAATATCTCACAAGATATTCCATATGATTGTAAAACAATCCTATTCCAAAATGTCCATTTCTTTACAAAATATCTCTTGAAAAGGGTTGGTCGGCTGTGTGTATATTGGTTGGGGGTGCACTATACTTTAAAGGATTATTGGGGTCAATTCTATTTCATTGTATAAAGAATGCATGTTCTACCACTTGCTTCTTCTTTGTCTTTTATTTTTAGTGTTTTCTGTGGATTGAGAGGAGTATTAGTTTTTCTTGCTCGGTAGACTTAAATTGTTTGGAGGAGAACAAATGGGGTTTAGGTGTTGAATAGTTGCCCTATTACTCTCAAATTTCTCTCTTCCTTTCACCAGTTTAGATACTTGTACATTAAAACTAAGTCTCCCTTATTCCTCCTTGTGAGGAAATAAAATGTTTAACCCACATGGTTTAGGTCCAGTATTAATAAATCAAATCAGATTTATAAAATGAAAGTTGAGACTTTGAAGTACTGAGTATTAAATAGTTGAGAATGAAGAGATAAAATGTTCGAGAAAATAATATGTTTATTTGATATCTATTTTAATTTTACTAACTATTGATGTGATGCATAGATGATTAGAATATGAGATATGGATTTATAATTGTAATATTAAGATCAAACTGATGTGATGAAAGTGTTTATTTTTATTTTTTTTAACAAAAAATGGGGGCATTCCAAATAGCCAAGTCATATATTAAGTCACACCATGTAGCTTAGTCTGACTAGTGTAGCCTTGTATGTTGTCTAATAAATCTTTTAGTGACGATATGTATCCAATTTTCAAATTTTTTATATTTTGGTCCCTTGAAATTAGTGAATTGTACATGTTTCATAACTAATCCTTTTATTCAAATTTGACATGGTTTTCTTTTCTCCTTACAGTAATTTTCCTAAGATATATATTTTAATTG
The DNA here is from genome assembly GCA_007258455.2 of Sequoia sempervirens. Lineage (NCBI taxonomy): Eukaryota > Viridiplantae > Streptophyta > Pinopsida > Cupressales > Cupressaceae > Sequoia > Sequoia sempervirens. The sequence continues at coordinate 120,060,660 of VDFB02256132.1, forward strand.
TTTAGAATAGATTTCTATCAACATAATGTTGAACTAATCCAAATCCACCCACCACTACTATGTATGGGATGAAAGTGGGGAGACACGTGTTTCTCATGTAGGGCCTACATCTGGAAAAATCACTTTTGTTCACATGGCAAAAGCTAGTGAAACAAGGGAGTGTTTAGAGGACCATCGTCTTCACAAGGAAGGAATGTCCTAAATGTAGCAATAAAATTTTTTCATGGGGGAGTTGTAGTGTTGTTTGATCTCTCTTCATGAGGAAGAAGCATTTGGAAATAAATGGGATGTTGAATTATGGTGCGGTAGTGGTAGCTTAGGTGTTGTTCTAGAAAACCTCCAAAGAGGTGTGGTGTTTGTATCCTTATATGGATGTTCACATCATTTTCTCATATTGATTATGTTCTTGCTAAGAATTATTAGGAAAAGTATTTAACCAATAATTTTAAATCTCAAATAACTTTTCTAAGAGAGCTACTTATAAAGTTCATTGTCTTTCATTTATTTCTTGGATTGGTTGTAGGTTACAAGCTTGCTCTTGTATTTTTTTCTAATCAATAATTTTGATATTTAGCTAGTTTTCTCTTAGCTCACTTACTTTATATTTTAATACCAAATTTTCCCTAACCCAAAAGAAGTGATCCTAATATGTTGGGCCTAAGAGGTAGAGAAGAGATAAGGGAATAGTCACTTGGAGTGTTAGTTTGGCTACCCTACTTTGAAATTTATTTAAATATTTTGATTTCTTTATCATTTCATTTGTGATTCATTGATTATGCATGGTTATTTGTTTGAATCTATGTTGAGAGATTTATAGATTAATAATGAAGGACCTAAAGGTTGTGTGTTGCATTTTTTATATTTTGAGTTATTTTAACACTAGTAAAATAAATGGTTTCAATTTACTCTAAGTGTTAAATGAACTAATAAATGCAATAAATGAAAGTTCATCCTATAGTTTTATGTTTTTCCAAATAATTATGCAATGACTATTGATTTTTTTCTTTTCTATGAAAGTTGATATCTACTTTTTATATGTTCTTTGAATTGTTTGAATTTATGATTAAATTAAATTATTGCATGTTCAAGTATACGAGTATGGTTTGATTTTACCATTTTTGTTTTTTCGAAAATGATACACTATTTCCACAAAGCTAATTTACAAATTAATGTAAATGACTTTAATATGATAAATTTGATCAATATACTCTACTACTAAATCCAAGAAACTACAAAAAATGTTGTAGATCTTAGGAAAGATGAAGTAATAAAATTGAATAATCTAATTTACGTTGTGAAAATAATCTATTTTTTTAGGAAAAATAAGGTGTCTCAACTTTTGATTATTCTTAGCATGTTTATTTATTTAATGATGAAATTATATTTGATAATTATCTCATGTTGCTTTGTGAGTTAAAACTTGTAGTTTCTATTTTCGAGGAGGAGTCAACTTGGAAGTTACCATTTATAGGTGGAGTTGTGCATGAATAAAATTTCTATTTCATGTTGAGGTTGCATGGAATGTGAGCTTTGGAGACCTACAATCATATGGCAGGTGCAGGTTTTACATGTGCATGTTTAGTGACAATTGACAGTTGCAATATTGTATGTGGTGACATATGGAAACTTATCATTATGCATGTGTAATTGTTTTGGTGCTTCCCATGTTTCATCTTCAGCCTTTGGAATTCAATTTTAAAATGTCTAATTAATTCATTGTAAGTTCCTATATATTGAGCACTTGTATTTTGGAGTCAACTGTAGATTGTTGTATTTTGAAGTATTGTTATGTTGTTGTTAGAAAGATATAGGGAAAGGAGAAAAAGCTACTACAACCTATTGCATAGGACTTGTGGAACCTTAGGCCAATAAGGAAGATAAAGTAAGGGGTGCCATATAAGGGTCACGTCTCTATAAGATAGTTTAGTGATAATATATGCATGTAATTATATCATATATATATATATATATATAATGCCCCATCTTGTAACCTAAAGAATGTTGCAATGACTACGATAGTGTAATAATTTTTTTTTAAAATTGTAAACATAAACTTCATTAATGCAAACATTCCCTAAGATACGCAATGACACACTACATGTAAATCCCATAATTAACATAAGTAACTAAACATAGCATGTATTTAATTCTCATAAACTTAAGAGCATACATTCATTAATAAATAAATTACATCTTTGAAGGAATAATGCATAAAAATGATTCATTCTTACATTGCGTTTATAATAACATTTACAATACTCATTTCCAAATGAGGTCATACAAAAGTGTACAATTACATGTTACAAAAGTTCTCCCCGATTACAATTGAGGAGTGATACATAAATAAGGTAACCACTGATACAAATGATAAATATGAGAAAGTACATGTCCACACACGAGTTCTCCAATCAAGAAGTACTCGTCACCATGAACAAGAACTAGGGACCCAACGATGTAACGTGCACTTTCCACCCAACCAAGTGGTACCTGTAGGCCCACCCCCCGTGCTAGGAGATAGTAAAAAGGTTCCCTAGACATAACCTACAAACCCTAGACACAGAAAAAACCATAGACAAAACTATACAAGTACCAACTTAACTTAATGGTTACATTGCTTCCAAAACTAAAGAATCAAATACACTAAGTTTACAAGGATACTGTTATTATAGGTGAAGTGTTGTCACAATGTTGCATAGGTTACCCAGGTGAATCTTCCTAGGTTCCCGCCCCCATCTTGGGTTACCCTGGTAACCTCTTACGAAACTCGGCCTCACATGCAATCTATTTCGGAATCGATTATCTTTTATAATGACAAGATATCAATTTTTCCATTCCAGGCCTTCTCGACTCATCCCCAAGTTTGAACTAGCCCTTGAGTCTATGAGTGAGGCTTAATTAATCCAATTAAATATTTTAGACTACCTAATGTGTTGATTTAGTTTTCGCTGATTAACTAACTCTACATGAGTTACCTTGGCACCACTTTGTGTATCGACCCTCATAAAGAGCCACTCCCCTAATAATAACACAAGGAAACTAATTCTACTAACTAAGGGTAGGCAAGGTGCACATAAACTAACATCAAAAACCAACAATATAACAATAGACATCACAACCTGTTCATAGAACTAGGTGTCTACTCTGGATAAAACTATGTGCACTACCCTAGTTAACTCAAAGGATTGTATTTTAAACAAATAACAACTCCCACATTAAACAAACTTATCTGGAAGACTTCTAACTCAATTGATTCAATTTTCCCATAAACATGCACAAGAAAGATCATAACTTAAAAACAATCCAGGTAATAAAATGATCTATAATTCAGATTTATCCAATAAAATCGATAACATTATACTTGAAATCAATCGTCTTAAATATAATTTCATTCTCAATTAATGAAGAATTTAAAACAATTGTTTATCTCTAATTTCACAATAACTCATCATAGTAAACATCAATTTCTCTATTTAAAATATTTCATTACAATTTAAATTCCAAATCTATACACTTATTGCACTCATCATAATAAAATAATCATTTAAATATTTATACCTAAATATTTATTTAATTATTTAATTTTAATAATTTATCAATAACAATAATACAATTACTAATTTCCTAATATTTAATAATTATATATATAAAAATACAATATATATTTTATATATAATATATATTATATATAACATATATATTATAAATATATTATATAAAAAAGAAATATAAATAAAAATACAATAAAAAAAAAATACAATTTATAAAAAGGAATCGGCAGCCTATGCTGCAGCCACAACAGAGGTTGTTGGTAGGGTTGCCTTAGCAGCCCTCCCCACACGGCCACGACTGTGGATGGCAGTGTTGGGCCCTGCCCTCCACACCGCCTCCCTAGTAGGGGCAGAACCCCTCGCGCCTCCCAATAAAATATTAATTCCCGCAATTTTTTTAATTCGCGTCCAACCAAACAAAATATAAATTTTTGCATTTTTTTAAAAATCTCGTCCGACCCAGACAAAATATAAATTTCTATAGGTCAATGTCACGATATAAATTCATATATATGTATATTTATACATGTATATGTATATATATCATTTGTATACATATATATATATATAATTTAATCAATATAGATATCATAGTTGGGCAATTATTTTCAAAGAGGGTTTTCTATAGAGAATCAAGAGGTCTATCAATTTACACAATTTTGTTAGAGATCTTCAATTTCCAATAATAGAGGGTTTCAATTTCAATCCAAATTCTCATAATCTTTTCTACAGGAAGTGTTTGGAAATGTTTAGAAAAGTTTATCACAGGGGTTTCCATTTCCTCAAATTAATCAGTGAGTTTCATTTACAATTCTACAAAGATTTCTTCTGTTTTCTTTTGAAACTTTTATACTGTTTGACAATAACCTTCTGTGTGGCTCTATGATTTTACTATAAAGTTTTGTTTCAAAATTTTACATAGAGAGGTAACAAGTTTTCTACAAAAATATTTTACCAAGAAGTATAGAAGCTTCAATCAAATTTTCTTCTACAGACAATCTTTTTATTTTACAATTTAACAAAACTACTACAAAAATAAATCTTTATATAGACAATCTTTTCAAATCACAATATAACTAAATAAATAGCAAAGAACCTGTTTTCGCGTAGCTTGAAGAATTGAAAGTTGAAGAAAAGCTTTGCCTGCTGCGTGCAACTTCCAAAGCCCTTTTCAAATCTCCACTTTCAAAAGGATGCAAATTACTAAACCAAAAATAATCCTGAGATCTTCTTTTAGAATTTTAAAATCAAAACCCCAAAAATAAACTAACAATTTTTCTAGCAATTCTCTTATTTTTTTCTTTCCCATGAAGTGCCTTCTTGCCTTTCCCAATTCTGGCAATATTCTCTCTGAGAAATTCCTCAACAAGAATTTCTATTTAATTTTACTAACACACATGGCAAATCAAAAATATCTTCTAACAAACTCACAAATATTTTCTTTTAACAATTATAAAGAATGATTCTATTTTATAGAATTTAAAGATTCAAAAGAAATTTCATTTTCTTAAACAACTTTAAAATTCCCATTCACACAAAAGCATTTAAACTATATTTAATCTATTCATTCAATAATAGGAAATTTAATCAATTAATTAATTTATTTAATAAAATAACTTTAATCACAATGATTAAATTATCTTACCAAATAAAATAATTTAATTAATTAAATAAAATATGAAGTTTTTATCTACAATATTTAAAATTAATTAAATAAGCACTAAATTATAAAGAACATTAATCTAACATTAAATTCACAAAATAAACCTTGCATAACAAATAATCAAGACAGACATAGACGAGACAACCAAACATACTAGACCTAAACTAACGACATACTGTGACTAGGTTTGAGGCTAGACTAGGAAAAACCTCGTTACTATCAGCCAATCAACATTACCGTTGAGCCTGGACACGCTCAGACTTGTGAAACCAAGTGGAGTCGGTGTCATGTACCTACAATCTTGCAATTAGACATATAACATACATGTATATAATCCATGATTCAAACACACTGTGAAGAGAAAATTGCAGAAATCACAGGACACTCGCAAGCGAGTGATGCAACTTTGTTCTCCTCACCAATACAATATCGCATCAAACTGACAAAATAAATATCAATTTAAACTACCATGAGCATATATATCAATATCATCTCAAGTAAACATCTATGCTAACATAAAGCATGTAAGAAATAATCACCACCAAATAGTGTATCATCACATCATAAAATAAATCCACCATCGCTCTACTGTCAGCAATCAAATACATGAAAACAAAGTATCAAGGTCTATCAAAGTGAAAACATATTGTCGGAAAACATTAGCAAAATGGAGGGGTACGACATCCTCCCCCCTAGGATCAGGCTTACCCTTGAAAGCCTATGAATAGATAGGGATAAAGCTCCCTCATGTGTGTCACATCCTCCCAAGTAGTAGATGCCTCATGACTAGGATCCCATTGGATCCTCACCTGGTCAATGTCTCGACCCCTGAGAATGAGCCTCCGGCACTGAAGAATGCCCATGGGCTCTAAAGCCAGCTACCCGTCCTCTACCTGTAACGCATTCCAATCAAGTACATGTGAAATATCAGGATGATAAGGTCTAAGAACTGACACATGGAAGACATCATGAATACGTGACAAACTAGGTGGTAAGGTGAGTCGATACGCCACAGGACCAATCCTCTCTAGAATCTCAAATGGCCCAACAAATCGAGGTGCAAGCTTAGAGACTTTTCCATAATGGATTGGACTCTTTTGCGGTCGCACTTGAAGAAATACTCTATCACCAACTGAAAACTGGCAGTCCACTCTATGTGCATTGGCATACTTCTTTTGTCTATCCTATGTTGCTATCAGATGTTCTCTAATGCGATCAACCTGTTGCTCCATGTCTCGAAGAATCTCAGGTCCAAGTAACACTCTATCTTCAAGTTGATCCCAACTCAATGGAGTCTGACAAGGACATCCATATAATGCCTGAAAAGGGGGCATACCTATGGAAATTTGATATCTATTATTCTAAGAAAATTCCACTAAGTATAGATAATCTTCCCAATGTGATTGTTGGTCCATTACATACATTCTAAGCATATCCTCAAGAATTTGATTAAATCTCTCTGTTTGACCATTAGTTTCAGGATGACATGCTAAACTAAAGTTCAACTATGTACCTAGAGCATGTTGTAATGAAGTCCATAGGGCTGATGTAAACACAGGATCTCTATCTGATATAATCCTAAGAGGAATTCCATGCAATCTAACAATATCCTCCATGAATATCCTAGCTACAAATGAAGCATTATAAGATGATAGAACTGGAGAAAAATGTGCTACCTTAGTCAATTTGTCAACAGTAACCATAATGGCATCATGTCGACGTGATGACATAGGTAATCCAATAATGAAATCAACTGATATAATATCCCATTTCCATTCAGGAATGAGATGTGGCTGCAATAATCCGGTGGGATGTTGATGCTCAGCTTTAACTCTTTGACACTCAAGACATCTCGATACAAAATCAGTGATATCACATTTCATACTGGGCCAAAAGTATAACTGTCAAATATTTGCATGCATCTTCTTAACACTAGGATGAGCTGAGTAAGGTGCTCGATGTGCCTCAGCCATAATCAACGTGCGAAGACCTTCTGAATATGGTACATAGATATGATCTAAATGTCACAATAAACCATTTGGTTCAAGAGTATACCCTATAAATCTACCCTCTAGAGGTCTACCTGATTCAATCTCCATCTTCACCTCCGGATACAATCTATCTATAGGAAGTGTTGCTAAAATTTGGCTCCTTAGGTCAACTTCAAGAGTAATAGCAAAAATCTCATGTCGTCGATGACTGAGAGCATCAGCCACTATGTTCTCTTTTCCTTGAACATATTTCACCTCAAAATCATATTCACATAAGAACTCCATCCACCATCTCTGTCTAGCATTCAAATTAGGCTACGTAAAAATATATTGCAGACTACGATGATCACTATGAAGTTCGAAGCGGTGACCCAATAAGAAATGCCTCCATCGAACTAATGAATGAACCACTGCGGCAAGCTCCAAATCATGAGTGTGATAATTTAGTTCATGATCCTTGAGTTTGCGAGACTCATAAGTGATCACATGCCCTTCCTGCATCAATACTACTCCTAAACCCTCCAAGGGCGCATCAGTGCAAACAACAAAATCCTTAGCAGGATTAGGAACAACCAATATAGGTGTATTAGTCAGCTTTTCCTTAAGTGTCTGAAAGCCAATTGACACTGCTCTGTCTAGACAAATTTCTTCCCTTTCCTCTGAAGAGAAGTAATGGGGTGCCCAATACTAGAAAACCCTTGAACAAACCATCTATAATATCCAACAAGACCCATAAAACTACGAACCTCAGCTACGTTGGTAGGCATAGGCCAATCAACAATAGCTTGGATCTTCAAAGGATCCATAGCAATACCCTTTCCAGAAATCACATGACCAAGGTATTTCACCTCAGTCTAAAAGAAGTCACACTTCTTCAGGTTTGCGTACAATTGATTCTCCCTCAAGCATTGCAATACCTGTCTCAGATACTCTTCATGCTCCTTCATATTTCTTGAATAAATCAAAATATCATCGAGAAACACAAGAACAAAATAATCAAGGTATGTGCGAAAGATATCATTCATCAAACTCATGAAAACTGATGGTGCATTCATTAACCCAAACGGTACTACTGTGAATTCGTAGTGCCCATAACGAGTTTAGAATGTTGTTTTATGAATGTCTACTTCTGCAATGCATAACTGATGGTAACCTAATTTCAAATCAATCTTAGAGAACACATTAGCTCCCTTGATCTGATAAAAAAGATCATCTATTCTGGGTAAAGGATATCGATTCTTTATCATTACTTTGTTCAATTGACGATAGTTAATGCATAATTTAAGTGATCTGTCCTTCTTCTTTATGAAGATGATAGATGCTCCCCAAAGAGAAACACTTGGATGAATAAAACCCTTGTCTAAAATTTCCTCCAACCAAATACGAAGCTCTTCTAGTTCCTAAGTAGTCATTCTGTATGGGGCTCGAGATATAGGCTCTGCTCTAGGAACTAGCTCAACTCTAAAATAAATATCTTGTTTCGGTGGCATACCAGGTATATCACTCAGAAATACATCTGCGAATTCCCTGAGGATAGGGTGATCATCAAGAGATATCTCTTGACTCTCCCCTACCTCCAAGTCATTAACTGTTGTTGCAAACAATTGACAACCTTGATGAAGACATCTCTTCAATTGCATAGCAGAAATCATCCACAAAGAGATAGGTCTTTGAACACCTATGATCTCAAATTTTGCACCTGAATCATTATTACATATTACTGTCTTTAGTCGATAGTCAATCACAGCATGATGAGATTCTAACCAGTCCATTCCTAAAACAATATCATACAAACCAAGAGGTGTAACATGAAGATCTACTAAGGTAGATAACGAACCAATTCTTAGTCCATAATTGCGTACAAGGTTTTCTACCACTACCTTCACCCCAAAGGTGAATTCTACCTGCCACTTACTGCCTTGCTTTACCGCCACAAGACCACATCGCTCAACAATAGTAGGTGAAATAAATGAATCAATAGCTCCAAAATAAAAAAGAATAGTAACATTAGTACCCTATAACTGACTAAAGTCTCAACCACTGTATTCTGATGATCGGCTTGGTAGTTATTTACCGCGGCATAAATTGTATGAGAATGGCTTGCATCTCCAACTGTAGGTTTAGAAGCTGACGGTCGCTACCCAAATCCTAATGAACATCTCAAAGGACACTGCCTAGCAATATGTACCTGTTGAACACAAGAATAACAACCAGTACCTTTGCCACCCAAAGGTGCATTGGATTGTTGAAAGCTACCTCTACTAACAGTAGACTATGCACTCTAAGCAGGCTGATCTTGTCAATTGCGCTTATTGTGTCACCAGTTATGGTTCTTTCCTGATTGAGAACTATTACCTTGCTAATACTGTGAATTATTATTCTTCTGAGGATTACGCTGCTGCTGCTATTATCCACCCTTAATGACTGTCTGTTAGTTCCTAGAGGAACCTCCTGTCTATATCTGACCACCTTGTGGACCAAAACCTGCTATAGGTGCACTACCTATCTAGACACCTGTATGTCCACCCAATGCCAGAGTCAGATTCTCCTCCACAATACGTGCTTTCTCCACTGCAACCTCCATAGTCTTTGGTTCGAAGACTCTAACTCCTCCACTAATATGAGCGTTCAAACCCCTGATGAAATGTTGCACCAACATTGCCTCATCGTCTCCAATTCTTGCATATTGTTTGAGCTCATAAAATCTGCGTTCATACTGCTCAACCGATAAAGCCATCTGAGGCAAATCATGAAACTCATCAGCTCGTCGTTGTCTCCAATGCTCAGATAGGAAACATGCTCTAAATCTTTCTAAGAATATTTCCCAAGAAACTGACCCAATCTCCAGATTGAGCTTCTGCTCCTCCAAACGCCACCAAGTAGAGGCAAAACCTCTTAGATGCATGATGGCGCATCTAGCTCAGGTATTGCTACCATATGGGTGCATAGCAAAACATATACCCAATTCTAATAACTAGGTCTTTGCTTCTAGACCACCACCTATGCCATCAAATGTAGGAGGGCGTGCCCTCAACAAATCTCTCATATGTCCTGCAACTATGGCATCTTATTCTGCAGTATTAACAATCCTCCTAGGAGATCTATCACGTTCCCTAACCACCTCCTAATCAACTTCCTGCCTTGGACCAAGTCTAGCAAGTACCTCTTCCAGTAAGGGACACAACTGTGCTCCCTCAACCTCTAGCTGAATCGGAATCTGTTCCCCACTTGTCTGTTCCAACTGAGGACCCATCTGTTCGGCATGCTCACTCTTGTGAGAGCTTTGAGGGGGAGTAACCTGGGGATTTGGCCCACGGCCTCCACCTTGACCTCGACCATGACCTCTACCACGACGTCTAGGCATGATCCTACACAAAAACAAAAAAAAGTTTCAAATACAAAACAAACAAGGCTAACATAAACCAATACTACATAGTCTAACATCTAGGACAACCTAATGGGCTCACAATTACCTAGAGCATCCAGTGTTAGAACCTTTTCTCTGATACAAATCTGTAATGCCTTGTCTCGTAACCTAAAGAATGTTGCAATGAATACGATAGTGTACTAATTTTTTTTAAAAAGTGTAAACATAAACTTCATTAATGCAAACATTCCTTAAGATACCTGACGACACACTACATGTAAATCCTATAATTAACATAAGTAACTAAACATAGCATGTATTTAATTCTCATAAACTTAAGAGCATACATTCATTAATAAATAAATTACATCATTGAAGGAATAATGCTTAAAAATGATTCATTCTTACATTGCGTTTATAATAACATTTACAATACTCATTTCCAAATGAGGTAGGTCATACAAAAGTGTACAATTACATGTTACAAAATTTCTTGATTCAATTGAGGAGTGATACATAAATAAGGTAACCATTGATACAAATGATAAATATGAGAAAGTACATGTCCACACACGAGTTCTCCAATCAAGAAGTACTCCTCGCCACGAACAAGAACTGGGGACCCAATGGTGTAAGGTGCATGTTCCACCCAACCAAGTGGTACCTGTAGGCCCACCCCCTGTGCTAGGAGATAGTAAAAAGGTTCCCTAACCTACAAACCCTAGACATAGGAAAAACCATAGACAAAACTATACGAGTACCAACTTAACTTAATGGTTACATTGCTTCCAAAACTGAAGAATCAAATACACTAAGTTCACAAGGATATTGTTATTATAGGTGGAGTGTCGTCACAATGTTGCATAGGTTACCCAGGTGAATCTTCTTAGGTTCTAGCCCCCATCTTGGGTTACCCTGGTAACCTCTTATGAAACCTGGTCCCACATGCAATCTATTGCAGAATCGATTATCTTTTATAATAACAAGATATCGATTTTTCCATTCTAGGCCTTCTCAACTCATCCCCAAGTTTGAACTAGCCCTTGAGTCCATGAGTGAGGCTTAATTAATCCAGTTAAATATTTTAGACTACATAATGTGTTGATTTAGTTTTCGCTGATTAACTAACTCTACATGAGTTACCCTGGCACCACTTTGTGTGCTGGCCCTCATAAAGAGCCACTCCCCTAATAATAACACAAGGAAACTAATTCTACTAACTAAGGGTAGGCAAGGTGCACATAAACTAACATCAAAAACCAACAATATAACAATAGACATCACAACCTGTTCATAGAACTAGGTGTCTAATCCGAATAAAACTATGTGCACTACACTAGTTAACTCAAAGGATTGTATTTTAAACAAATAACAACTCCCACATTAAACAAAATTATTTGGAAGACTTCTAACTCAATTGATTCAATTTTCCCATAAACATGCACAAGAAAGATCATAACTTAAAAACAATTCAAGTAATGAAATGATCTATAATTCAGATTTCCTAAATCCAATAAAATCGATAATATTATACTTGAAATCAATCGTCTTAAATATAATTTCATTCTCAATTAATGAAGAATTTAAAACAATTGTTTATCTCTAATTGCACAATAACTCATCATAGTAAACATCAATTTCTCTATTTAAAATATTTCATTACAATTTAAATTCCAAATCTATACACTTATTGCACTCATCATAATAAAATAATCATTTAAATATTTATACCTAAATATTTATTTAATTATTTTATTTTAATAATTTATCAATAACAATAATACAATTACTAATTTCCTAATATTTAATAATTATATATATATATAAATACAATATATATTTTGTATATAATATATATTATATATAACATATATATTATATAAAAATTAAATATAAATAAAAATACAATAAAAATAAAACAAAATAAAATTTATAAAAAGGAATTGACAGCCTATGTTGCAGCCACGATAGAGGCTGTGGGTAGGGTTGCTTTCGCAGCCCTCCCCATAGGGCCGCGAATGTGGATGGCAGTGCCATGCGCTGCATGTGAAGGCAGCACTGGGCACTGCCCTCCACACCGCCTCCCTAGTGGGGGTTAGCGGTGGGGGAAAAACCCCTCGCGCCTCCCAATAAAATATTAATTTTTGCAATTTTTTAAAATCGCACTCGGCCAAACAAATTATAAATTTCTGCGATTTTTTTAAAATCACATTCGGCCCAAACAAAATATAAATTTCTACAGGTCAATGTCACAATATAAATTCATATATATGTATATGTATATATATCATTTGTATACATACATATATATATATATATATAATTTAATGAATATAAATATCATAATTGGGCAATTATTTTCACATAGGGTTTTCTACAGAGAATCAAGAGGTCTATCAATTTACACAATTTTGTCAGAGATCTTCAATTTCCAATAATAGAGGGTTTCAATTTCAATCCAAATTCTCATAATCTTTTCTACAGGAAGTGTTTGGAAATGTTTAGAAAAGTTTATCACAGGGGTTTCCATTTCCTCAAATTAATCAGTGAGTTTCATTTACAATTCTACAGAGATTTCTTCTGTTTTCTTTTGAAACTTTTCTATTGTTTGACAATAACCTTTTGTGTGGCTCTCTGATTTTACTATAAAGTTTTGTTTCAAAATTTTACATAGAGAGGTAACAAGTTTTCTACAAAAATATTTTATCGAGAAGTACAAAAGCTTCAATCAAATTTTCTTCTATAGACAATCTTTTTATTTTACAATTTAACAAAACTACTACAAAAATAAATCTTTATACAGACAATCTTTTCAAATCACAATATAACTAAATAAATAGCAAAGAACCTGTTTTTGCGTAGCTTGAAGAATTGAAAGTTGAATAAAAACTTTGCCTCCTGCGTGCAACTTCCAAAGCCCTTTTCAAATCTCCACTTTCAAAAGGATGCAAATTACTGAACCAGAAATAATCCTGAGATCTTCTTTCAGAATTTTAAAATCAAAACCCCAAAAATAAACTAACAATTTTTCCAGCAATTCTCTATTTTTTTTTCTTTCCTGTGAAGTGCCTTCTTGCCTTTCCTAGTTCTGGCAATATTCTCTTCGAGAAATTCCTTAACAAGAATTTGCATTTAATTTTACTAACACACATGGAAAATCAAAAATATCTTCTAACAAACTCACATATATTTTCTTTTAACAATTATAAAGAATTATTCTATTTTATAGAATTTAAAGATTCAAAAGAAATTTCATTTTCTTAAACAAATTTAAAACTCCCATTCACACCAAAGCATTTAAACTATATTTAACCTATTCACTCAATAATAGGAAATTTAATCAATTAATTAATTTATTTAATAAAATAACTTTAATCACAATGATTAAATTATCTTACCAAATAAACTAATTTAATTAATTAAATAAAATATGATATTTTTATCTACAATATTTAAAATTAATTAAATAAGCACTAAATTATAAAGAACATTAATCTAACATTAAATTCACAAAATAAATCTTGCATAACAAATAATCAAGACATACACAGATGAGACAACCAAACATACCAGTCCTAAACTGACGACGTATTGTGACTAGGTTTGAGGCTAGACTAGGAAAAACCTCATTACTATCTCCTAATCAACATTATCGTTGAACCTGGAGACACTCAGACCTGTGAAACCAGGTGGAGTTGGTGTCATGTACCTGCAATCCTGCAATTAGACATATAACATACATTTATATAATCCATGATTCAAACACACCATGAAGAGAAAATCCCAGAAATCACAGGGCACTCGCAAGTGAGTGATGCAACTCCATTCTCCTCACCAATACAATATCACATCGAATTGACAAAATAAATATCAATTTAAACTACCATGAGCATATATAGCAATATCATCTCAAGTAAACAACTATGCTAACATAAAGCATGTCAGAAATAATCACCACCAAATAGTGTATCATCACATCATAAAATAAATCCACCATCGCTCTACTATCAGCGATCAAATACATCAAAACAAAGTATCAGGGTCTATCAAAGTGAAAACATACTGTCGAAAAACATAAGCAAAATGGAGGGGTACTACAATATATATATATAGATGATAAGAAAGGATTGTAATACAAAGAAAATACTAAGAAATGCTAATGTAACTATTATATGAATATATATGTATACAGAGTTATAAGGATTCAATATATATATAGATATATATATGTGTGTGTGTGTGTAATGGGTGATTGTTATTCTTGTTTAAGTTAGACATGAGAAGTTGTTAGATATAGATTCTTACCACACTTACTCTTTTCTATCACTGTGTCCTCTGGGGTATAAACAAACTACATAAGGGATATTAGAGTATAGATCTTTGGACTATAATTCCCCCATTTCCTCTTTCTAAAATTGGTTCTATTAAGTTGGAACCCTGGAGTGAAAAGTGAAGAAAATATAGAGTAAAGGAATAGAGAAGTAGTGGTAGAATATAAGATAACAATAACAAAGGGATTTTTTTTTTGCAATAAATCACTCTTAGGTACTACCTTTGTGAGAGGGGGTAGGAACTTAAGGGATGAAAAATGGAAAGGGCGCAAGAGTCTAAAAAGATTCCTAAAAAGATTAACAACTGTTCAAAATTTTAAACTAACCATGGGGCATATAAGGATCAATGAAAACCAAGACTAGACAAACCTATGGAAAAAGGAGATAACAAAAGGAAAGTAGAGATTGTTGAAAAAAATTAAGTTGAAAATAAAAATTGTCACAAAAGAGAGAAGGTTGAAACAAACCAACGATCAACATGAAAGATACTACAAAGGGATGGAAGACATAGAAAAGAGGAAAATAGAACAAGAATTGGAGTTAGTGGTAGAAAATACAAATAAAGAGGAGGAGCATGGCATTGAGGGTGCTACTAAGTACACCATTGTGGGTGTAGCTGAAGAGGTAAGGAAATAGATACTACAAATAAGTCGTAGCATAGAAAGAATAAATCAAATTATACAAAACATAGAAGGAGAGATTGAAGACTATGGAAAAACTAGAAAGGATTTAGAACACGCAATTGTAAAAATTATGATACCACCTCTAACTAGAACATCAACTGCTTAACCAAATTGGACAAATATTCAATTAAGGATAAATGAGGATTGGTCATCAGTAGGACCCCTTTACAAAATATTCAAAATATAACATTCGATGTTGATTTCTTAAATGGGTTAACTTAATTAGAAGTGTTTTGAGAATATGTGGGGATGATGTTGCAGAAAATAAAGAAGATCCTATGAGTTTAACAACATCTAATGAAATGATACCATCAACTAATCAAATGACACTTACTAACAAACAGACATCTCCAAGGATGAAAAGAAAGTTTAGAAAGTTACAAACCTTGGAACAAGAGTCACCCTTAATGCCACTAAAATCAAGAAGAATTTTCATAGAAGAATTAGAATACACCTTAAGTGAACAAGATATAAGAGAACAAGGAAGTGAGGAGAATAGCATAGGCGACTTGGGGACATATCACTTTGACATAGGATATATAGATAGTGAATACAAATACTTGAAATAAACATGAATGCCACTAGGAAACCACCCATTGTGGGAAAGTTACCAATAAAGAAACACAACATATATTTATCATAGAATTAATGTGGTAAAGATAGAACATAATTGGGATAATACAAAACTATTCGACTTTATTGGATCAATATGTAGTGACACCCTCAGATGGTATCATAAAACTTATCCCGAGAATGATAAAGAGAGGGATATAGTAAAACAAGAATTCTTATCAAACTTTGACACTCTAGAACTACCTACCGAAGGAGTCAACAAAATCCAGGAATTTACAGAGAATGAGGATGAAATAATAAAAGAAATTTATAAAATATTTAAAGAAATCACTAGAAGATGAGAAGAACCATTGACTGAAAAGAAACATATTGAATGGTTTAACTCTGGGTAATACCAGAAATCAAGATAGCCTTGGATGGCATACATTTTAACACTTATTCAAAACTTGTTACTTTGGCATGCCAAATTGAAAACCAATCTTGGAAGAAGTAGGAAAAAGAAAAAGAGAACAAAGAAATGGAGAAACTAAAACTAGGAATAGAATAATTAAGACTCTGACAAGACCTTATGGAAATACAAGATATTTTTGCAACAAGACCCAATATCTGGTGTACTTATTGCGAATGAGAGAGACACATTAGAAATGAATTCTCGAAGGAAATTAGAGAGAAGAAAGCTAACACACTAAGCATAGATTTATGAGAACTACCTAAAAAGATAAAATCCATCTATTGTGTCACTTGTAGAGAATGGGAAAATCATGAAATAGAGGATTGTCCCTCACATTTATTTCAATTTAAGAGAAGACCCAACAATAACAAACCATAGCGACCAATTTTTTTTGGCATATGTCAAAGGGCTGGTAGAAAGACCACTTTATCAACTAGACCACATAAATAAAGTATCACAATGACAAAATAAGAGGAATATTAACTCCATACAAAATCAACATATTAAGACCCATATATTGAAAGATGCAATTTCGAGGAGATAGAGGTCAAGGTAGAGGAAGGAGAAGATGAACTGATGCCACATGTTTCAAATACGATAAACAAGGTCACTTTGCAACAAAATATTGGGGTGATAGGAAGAAACCTTGTGGATTTTGCAAAAGCATAGAACATGACATATTTAATTATGATATTTAGCCCAAACATATTATAGGAATGTGATATCATAATAAAAAAGTGACGAACTACAAAATCTAAATCCATCTAGAGGAGAAAGACTATTAAGGAAAACACCAAAAGAGCTCAAGGAAACAAACGAAGATTCCAAAAAGCAAAATAGGTTGATATCAAACCTGAGGAGACTAGCAACTCTGAAGTAGAAAATCATACCTACAACAAATCAATGAAAATATCAAGACAAGGAACCAATACTGCAAATGATAGAAATGAAACTATAGAGAAAGAAACTACCTCAAATGAGGGAGAATTCCATCTAACTAAGAAACAACGTGATAAAATCATAGAAGAAACAAGGAAAACCATTACAAATGAACAAGAGAAAGAAATAGAAAATAATGAATACTTTTCCAAACAAGAAGTATTAATACTTAAATAATTGATATGAATGTCAAAATAATCTAACCTACTGAAGAAACTAAAGCAATTTTGCAAGTACTAGAGCAGACAAAATAAAATACCACAAATTAGAACACTAAACAAGAACAAAAAAATATGAAAAAAATGACCAATTATGGTTATAGTAACCACAAACCACAAGAAAATAACTAATGTAATGGTAGACTTAGGATCTAACATAAACATGTTCCCAAAATAGGTGTGGAAACACATAGGGAAGCTGGAACTCAAACAAACACCCTACAATATCAGCCTAGTAGATGGTACATGGATTAAAACCTTGGGAACATGGAAATAGGTAGAAGTCAGTGTCAAAGGAGTGAAACAAATAGTATGTTTTGAAGTAGTAGCTATAAAGGAGACCCTTGATTCATTCAATTCATTACTCAGAATCAGATCTAGTTTGTAAACACAAATGGAATTGTAGACTCCAAAAAGAAGGAAATATCATTTGTTGAAAAAGATAAAATAGTTCGTATCCCCTTAGGGAAAGATAAAAAAAAAATCATATATAGAGGAAGTAAACCTAGAAGAAGAGAACAGATCTAAAAGGAAAAACCTCTACACAATCTCATAGTTACCACCAAATCACACTTTGGAAGAACCTAATTCAGAAGGAGAAATTGAAATAGAAAGTAGTACATATAGTACAGATACAGAGGAAGTATTAGATACATGGATGTAGGAGGAATTGAAACTCCATTCCTAGAGGATCACCAGATTTTGTAGAACATTCATGATTAAGAAGACACCAGAGGATGCTTTGCATTCTACAACAATCATCAATAATTTACCCTAGAACACTTGTGATAAGTTGGTAGATATAGCATATATGCTACACTTGAAATTCCACACAAAAAAACCACATCTTGTGGGGAATTTCACATATCAAATTGCTCAAATATTCAAGATTAGATGAATTACTATCATTCATTACACAATATATATATTTTAAATTGAAGAAATGAAATGACATTTTAAAACATACACTCATTTTTAATGCCGCATGTTGACGTAATGCACACAGGGAGAAATTATCATAATGGGAAATATTTAAAATATTAATCAAAACAAGATACCTATTGAAAGAAGGAAAATACAAGGAGATACCACAATATAATGGAAGTATTCCACTAGAAGATCATTTGGCCACTTGTATTACCACATTGTGAACAAGAAATGAGTATGATGAATGATTATATATAAAATAATTCTATTAGACACTAACACCCGTAGCATAGACCTGGTACATAAACCAAGAATGAATAGGATAAACAAAAGATTGGACAAATCTTACAAAGGATTTTAGACACACCTCTTTTCATGATGAAGACGTACACATACATACCACATTACTCAAAATGAATAATATTATATTCAAAATGGAGGTAACTTATGCATAGGAAGTACCAAAAACCTCTACACCACCTCCATAATCAGAGGGAATATGGAAGTACATAGAATGGTTAGATAAGGAATCTACATTACCAAAGAGAAGATGCTATCTAAAAAACAAGGATGATGATGATACACACAACTTAGATATAGAAGTCCAACAAGTAGAAAGAGAATTAGAATCTCAAAAAGAAGTCAAAAAATGTATTACAACCAATCAATCAAAATAAGAGAGGAAAACATTTCTAATGAAGGAGACTCTAAACTTGCTAAAATAAGAGACTAGATTGGGTTTTGATAGATTAGTGTCACAGGTTGTAGAGATTTTATTAGAATTTGAAGAACTATTCCCTAGAATATTTACAGACCTAAACGGAATAAAAGAGGAAGCATGAGTCATGAAGATACAAATGAATGGAGGAGCTAAACCGGTACAAAAGAGACCATACTGACTAAACCTAAACATGAAAAAGAAGGTTATTAAAGTAGAACAAGAAAAAATGTTGGAAGTAGGGATAATCAAACTAGTAGAAGATGTAGAATGGATTAGCCCTATACTAATACAAAAAAATAAAACAAGGGAAATAAGAATTTGTGTTGACTTTAGGGAACTACATAAATCTTGCATTGATGACCCCTTTCCTACACCATTCATTGAAGAAAAATTAGAATCCGTGGCGGGAAGATAAATCTAGTCCTTCATTGATGGGTTTTTCAGCCATCATCAAGTAAAATAAGGAGGACCAACCAAAAAAACATTTGTGATTGTACCATGAAAAAATGGACCCTTCCCATTTTCATGGACTTTTAGGTCTTGTTTCATAGTGTTGGAGCTGTGTTGCTTTAATTTTATGATGTATCTTGGCTTGGACATGCTTATTTTGGTGCTAAAACTCAAAGAACGACATCTTGTGAAGGTGTTGTGAAATGTGTAAGACATTTCTACATTCTTCTAGACTCTATTTGATGCAATTCACCTAAAAACCACCTTTTCACTATGAACAATGTTGTGTAGTTTTCGCACACACGCCCCATTGAAAGTAGGGACCCCCCTTTTTTCGCTCTGATTTCTAGTGCTTTGGACCTTTGGTTTTTGAGGATTTGCTTTCTTAGTCACATGCTTGAATGTTTATCTTGCTTGCACTGATGATCCCTTTAAGTTTTGCATTAAAAATCCTAAGTTCTGGATAAGATTTGGGTTTTCCACTGTCCTCAGGAATTTTCGCTCTGGACAAAATTTCCTAGTTTTTTCTGAAAGTCCAATGAGAAAGCTTTAACCCTATGATTTAGAGATTCTAGCACCTCGTAGAATTCTGCCTAGACCAAATTTCTCTGAAATTTCGTCACCTCATTGAATTCTTGGATTGCGTCCTGACCTGTCTTGTCGACGAAATTAATGCTTGATGGTACGATCTTTGTGACAAGTATTTAGGTGACTTATTGAGGGATTGTGTGTCACTAGGCTTTCATCATTTTCTCTTTGCTGCTTTTGGGATCCTGGTCTTGAGTGTTTAGCAATTTCACGATTGGATTGGTTGATTTCTAGATTCAGTAGAAGATTTCTTACATTGTTGTTGTAGCTATTGCTAGGGTGTTCAAGTTTGTTATCAATCTGGATTTGAAGTTAGATTTTCTTCATCCATGGTATGTAGCTACTGCCTCGCCTTTTGAATGATGAATGAATGTGATGTTTTGATGTTTTGAATGCATTTGGAGCTCTAATTTCATAGGTTTGGCATCGAGTTTTCCAGAGCTAGGGTTTGGTTTGTTTTCTTTGTAGAATCTTAGAACCTAGTTGAGATCCCTAGTCGAATCAGTAATTTTGCAGTGCCAATCTCTCCCAAATCACTCCTTTAGGCTCGACCCATGAGTAATTTTGTTGTGATGAAGGGTTTTGAGCTTTTGTTCGATTGACGACAATTCCATGAGTGAGTTCGTGAGCCTATCTCCAATTTCATTAGCTAGTAGCTCAATTAGGCATGTTCCAAACATTTTACCTTTAGCTTAACCTGATAAGCGAGTTCAATTTAAGCTTATTTAAGCTCATCCCCTGCATTCATGGCGAATATTTTAGAATTAAACCAGGGCATCAAAACCACAAACTAGGGCATTGCCTATCCTCACCAATATGCCTTTGAGAGAGAGTTGAGGACTTAAAATGATCAATAGGAAATGTAAAATAAATTGTATTCAAGCCTAAAGCCCCAAGTTTGTGACTGTTCATTTGTTCTGGGTGAGATCATGAGAATTGATAGTTTTTGGGATCTCGAGGTCTTCATGGAATTTCCGCGCCCTCGGAATTTCCCGATTTTCCCTTGTCCTTTCATTTTCTCGGAGGCGTGCAAAAGGCCTAGAGTTTTGAGTTCCTCGCATAATTCCTTCTTCGGCGGATTTTATCAGATTTTCCTAAAGTTACTTATCAGTATAAAGAATTTGAGAGATGAATGAATTTAATGTTGTGTATTTGGCATCTCATGGTTGATATTGATGATTTAAATGATGTTACATGCTTTCCTTTCATGCTATAATGATTGAACCAATGACATTTGTGCTTGATCAGTGAAGTCCGTTGGACATGGAATTTCACGGAATTCCTCTCTGGTCGGTTTTCCCTGAATTTCTCAAAATACCAGATTTGAAATGATTGTGTTTTATGATTGATTTGAGGGATTTTTTTCATGATTTTGAGCTGATGTAGTGATGAATATGTTATCCATGGATGAATAACCTTGATTCCAAAATTATAAAGTGGATTTATTATGGTTTTTCCTACTGGACATATGATGAATCAAGTAAGATAGTAGTCGAGAAGCCCAAGGGAAAGCAGACAGATCCAAGTAATGAAGGGTCTACTATCTATGAGGTAGAAAGGATCAAAATGGATATAAGGAGTAGGATCCTAGAAAGCAAGTTAACTTCCATTTGGTTAGAGGTCACAGATACAAATGTAGGCCAATGGGATTATGAGGAATTCAAGGCAAGAATGGTAGCACAGAACCTTCCCTTGTTGGCTAGAAGGATATTGGGTTTAGGATTGGCCCATGTAGTAGGATTTCCTCCCAGAGTTCAATGCTACGAGCTAGTGCTAGAATGTGCTAGACATTATGGTAGGGGTGCACAAAGGATAGTGGGTCCTCAAGGGAGAATACTGGCAAATCTTAACCTTGTGTCTATAGCCCAGACCTTTGACATGTCTGATAGGTCTCATGTGGTGGGTTTTGATATGGACATAACAAAGAAATATTATGATGAAGACATCATAAAATCACAGTAGTTCATCAATTCCTAGCTAGAGAAACCCAAGTCTCACTCCTCCAAGCTGCCCAAGCAACTATTCAGTGCAAAATTCAAAAGGGAATACTATGATGCTATCACACTCCTCAGTAGAGTGGTAGGATTGAAGAGTGTAGGAGTATTTGAAAACTAGATGTTCCATGTCATTATGAGGATGGAGAAGAATATTGACTACCATTGGGAAGGAATTATAAGTGCAATGATACATGAACAAATGTGCAATGTGTTGCAGACAAAGACCTTCACAATGACCTCTTACTTGGTCTATGCACTTGAAAGGTTCCATACATACAAGGGGCTAAGCACAAGAGGCGTTTTTGGGAAAGATGTGATTTATGAAGTGTACCCACAATTACACTTGGGTAGCACAAGTTATAGGAGGGTAAATGACGCATTCACCATGTACATCACTGGGTTATTACAAGGTGCAAAACATGTCCAGATCTTAGACAATGCCAAGGAGCTAATCAAGAGGTTTGGAGCTTGGTTTATCTAGTTCCCTACCTTCTCGTACATCAGAATAGATGGTTTTTAGAGGGTCCCATATAGACTCCCTAGATATCACACATATCACATCATACTTTTGGAAGTCACAAGACAAATATGTGATTTTGATGCAATTGTTAAAAAATTCAAACATAAGACTGGGTTTGGTGGTGATTTTCCTTTGAGAATAGGCAGTAATGAGGCTTTCCCCTCTATTAATTCAGTTCACGCTTTTGAGGAGGAGATGGGCACCTTGGGTCTCTCTTTCCATTCTAATAGATCTAGATTTGATAGGACTGGTGAGGCACAAAGAAATGCCAGCAAGGAATACAATCATAAGGATGGTGTAGAGGATTATTGGGCTAACAGTAAAGATGAATTTGAAGTTAGAAGAAAGAAGTTCTCTAGGCTACCAGTGAACTTGGTCCGAATATACAACATAAATGCCATTCCTGATAAGATTGAAGATGATGGAGATTTGATTCAAGACCATGATTATGAAGTTGTGAAGGTAAATCAGTTGGAGAGATGGACTGGCTGGAGGAAGAGAAGATAGAATTAGAGGATATTATGACTCCACTAATCAAGTACACCAAGTTATGGCTCAAACACAAGATTTAGGAGTTAGAGAGTGAAGGTGTGCAATGCACCTATGATGTAATGGGGGACTTGGAGTCTCATTCCACAACTGAGGAATTAGGTGAGAAGGTTTCTAAAAGTAAAGATAAAGTATATTCCTCTTTTAAAATAAAGATCAAGGGTCCTCAAGCAAGAGAAGGGGGAAAATAGAGGAAACCAATTGCTAAAAAGAGGAAGCATATTCCAAGAATAAGGAAGTCTGCTAAAGAACAATTTGATGAGGAGGAAGAGAGAGATAGTACTCCTAAGCTCAAAAGGAGAAGGGTAACTTTGACTTCAAAGAAGAAAGATGAATCTTCTAAGGAGAAAGAAGAAATCGGCCCACCAATAGTGAATGTGGAGAGTTCATGGGAGAAGACTCAAGTATATACAAGGAGGTCAAGGACTCCTCCCAAGGATAATGCACCAAAGAAAGATATCCCCTTAGCTACCCTTTCCATAAAGAAACATGATGATGCCTTTCCTTTTCATGAATCTCATGATGCACCAAGTGAATCCAAGGATGCAGAGGATCACCAAGATCAAGGATAAGAAGAATTTTGAGAAGGTGAACTTTACAGTACAAAGGCATAAATAGAGAAGATATTGAAGTCCCTTCTAGTGACTTATGAGGATTCACCTGCAGGAAATGAAGAAGATAGACCTCCACAAAGAGAGGAAGTGCCAATCAAGACTCCTTCACCAATGTATGAAGAAGAAGATGATGATGGGGAAGCAAATAGGAATCCAGGAAAGGGAAGTGGAGATAAAACTGAAAAAATTCCTGATGAGCAAAATCTGAATATGGATTCCTCCAAGAAGCAACAGGATGTGGTCAAACAAGGTAATGTGTAGTCAGATTCCACTGTTCCTACTTGGCTTGACAAGGAATTAAAGAGTTAAAAAATTATGGTAGATGTTACTCCTACCAACTGGGCTAAATTACTGGCAAACATAGGAAAAGGAAAAGCAAAGAAGAAATCCATGGTTATCTCCAAGATTGAGAGAGATGAAGCGAATAAAAGGGTGGTTCACATTGCCACCCCTATATCAGATAAGAATAAGGATGAAGTGATTGGAAGAGATTATAGTGTGCAAACTATCAGCTTGGGACCTACCTCCATGATGCAAGAAGTTGAAGAATTTGAAGGCTCCAGTGCTGCTATTTTGAGCAAATTGAAGAAAGAGGTGCAATCTAAGCAAGATTTGAAGAAGGAGAATGTCAAACTAAAGAGGTATCTATAGTATTTGATGAAGCCCTTGCAATCTATCAGCCAAATCAACTCCTTATCATTTTTTGCAAGTTTTATACCATAGGAGACAATAACTAAATTGATGAAGATGAAAACCACTACACATGCCACACTGAACTGGTTGCAGGGAGTGGAGGCCAAAGGAGATAATGCTATTAAAGATATCCTATCAACTAGTGGTGATGCTATAAGATCAATAGAGTGGTTGAAGAATGTACTAGCTCAAGATAAGGAGGATGTTGATCTCTTGTTGCAGAATACCAAGACCATCATGGAATATATTGAAGACAAGTTGGTAAGTGATGGAATTCTTCCTTCTTGCAAAGTTGCAGAACCCTGGGAATGACACGAAGCTTTGCAAATAAGGCAAAGGGTTTGAAGAAGGTGCATAAGCAAGGAAAGAAAATTGATGATACCCTGATTGAAATCTACAATAAGTGCATTTCCTTCTTCAAAGTTATGACAAGAAGAAAAATGTTTGCACCAAAACATTTGAACTTGGAGCAATTGAGAAAATGGTGATGTGATGTATATTCTTCAGTCAATGATGACCCAGTTACCGAACACTAGTTAGATGATGTAGCTACATACATTGCAGTGATAGATAAGTATCAAACCCTGAAGGTGGATTGGGATAAGGTCGTTAAGTAGTCAAGGGAGGACATCAAATCCATTGAGAGGAAAATTAAGGTATTAGTTATTCCACCTTTATCCAACTTGGAGAAGGTATTTTTGATGGTGCAGGATAAAGTGGAAGGAGATAAGAACAAAAGTGGAGAGCAGTTAATGCAATGCCTTGTTAGAATTTGTGCTTCCCCATTATTCCTCTTCATCCTTCACATGCATTGGATTGAACCATGTTGGAGATCCCAGGACGACCTGCATGGAACACATGCATTTAATGCACATTTTACTTTATTTTGAATTCTTCTTGGCTGACTTATTTTGGGGCCTATTATTTTGTAACCCTATTTGGGCCGACATAAGATGTAATCTCTATAAATAGTTGCCTCATTTGAAAGGGCTAGATAGTTTTACATTGGAGCGAATTAAGCATTAGAGAAAAGAGTTAGGAATTAGGTTATTTTCAAGCAAGTGCTATAATAGAAGTCTGGAATTGCTGCTACTTTGGATGATTTAATGCAAGTAAAGGCATTGTGATTTGGTGTCCTTCTTGTGTTAGTTTTTCTAGCATGGTTCCTGTGATTCTATCTTTTGAAATTTCTTAAGTTTATTTGATATAAGTTAGATTTGATGTTAGGTAACTTAATTGTGTTATGATTTAATGCTTGAAGTGTTGCAGCAATCTCTAGTCCATACTTTTTGCAGCTAGTTGATTGTTAGTTGCTTTGCAAAGTTATCCTGGACTTTAATATTCATTGTGCTTAGTTCAATTGTGAATTTTTGTTCATTTCAATTGCAATAGGGTTGTTTTGGATAAATGTTCATGATCTAAAAATATTTCGTGCCTTAGAAGATTGCACTATTTATGTAAGATTACAGATTTATCGGGGTCAAGTAGGGATTAGTTTATGAGGGATTGATCCATTTCAAGTATTTTGTCATTTTCACTTTTAATCTTAGGATTAGTGTTAATCTTAGAAGTCTCTTTGAAACCCTTATCTTTTTCTATTTCTTTTATCATCTGGGTTAGATTTAGTATTTGAAGTATCATCATATTGCTAGATTTGATAAGTTTGAAGTTCCAATATTTGCTTTTAGTAAGGTCCCTTTGTGATTACCAACATTTGCACATATTATCTAAGTTGTTTATGCATTGCCAAGACTTGACATTAGAGACCTTGGGGTTATCTCTTTAGGCTTGCTGATAGAGATTTACCTTTCAAGAGAGATAGAATATCATATTCTGTCTGAGTTGTTGCTGTGTAGGAAACACCATCAACAGATTGGCACTAGAAGGTGGGCCTGAATAAGCAAGCTGGATCGATTTTTGTCTACCATTTCTCCTGAAAGATTTAGAAGAAGAACCAAATCTACTCTAGGAGAAGAGGAATTTCAAGATTTGCTAGCTCCAACTAGGTCAAGAAGGACTAGAAGAAGAGGAGAATCATCATCCACCCAACCACTTCCATCATCTCCATCATCCTCATCTTCATCGAGTCCATCCTCATCAGAATTAGAAGCCATTTTTGTTCAACAAACCCAACAAGCCATAAATCAACCATTAGCACCTCCACCCCCACCAATGGATTTCCTTGCCAACAATCCATCTCCCTTGACCTTCAATAATTACAATGTTATGCCCAAGAACCCTGAACGCTTTTGTTCTAAGTTCCATGTTAATGATCCTAATAGGACTGCAGAGGAACATATCAAGATTTTTTAGAGTTTCCTTAGGGATAGAGAAATCAATCATGAAGATGTAGCGTGTATGCTCTTTCCTTATTTCCTAGGAGAAGATGCGTTCTACTAGTACAATCATTTTCCTACTGGGTCTATTCATAATTGGACTAAACTAGAGACTTTATTTCTATAGAAGTTTAGGATTCCCATTAGTCCAAATGAAATTTACCTTCAGTTCACTAAGGTTAAGAGAGAGGTCAATGAGCCCATAGGGTCCTTTAACAATAGGTTTCATCGTGCTTATACCTGACTGCAAGCTCCTTATGCTATAGATGATGACACTGCTTTAGAAGTCTTATGAGGGTCTTGATAGTCTGACAGCTACCTTCATGAAATGGAGAAACAATCCTCTGACCACCCTACTTGATGCATACATAAGGGTTGTAAAAGTTAGTACTGATATGAGACAACACTTATCTGGGCCTTTACCATCACTAGGACCCACTGCTCACTCGGGGCAGGTCCCAACTCTCAATCAAGCTCTTGCCAATCATACTCCTATCATGAATCCAATACCTCAATTGCCTCTGGTTCCCCACCTAGGAACTCCTATGAATCAAGTTCCACCCATGGTCAGCTACCCCCAACAAAATGTTAATCAACCTCTTCATCCACAGCCTTAGACTAGCTTCCCCACATATTTGCAGAATTCTGAGGTACTGAACTAGTCATTGAGTTTTGGTGCTGTAGATGGATATCCTCAAAAAAATGAAAACCAGACTCCATATAATAGTTCAGACAAGGAAAGGTTGGATGAACTGACTAAACAAGTGAAGAAGCTAAATATGGAGGTAACCTATCTAAGAAATTAGAACAGTCAACTCCAGGCTGCTCAAAGGAGTATGCAATTCAATCATAATATGGAAAATTGAGAATCTCAACAAGGACAACAATTTGATAGGGGACAACACCTTGAAAGAGGGAATAATTATGACAGAGAACAAAATTATGATAAGGGACAATCTTTGGGCCAAAAATTTGATAGGGGGAAAGCTGGTGGACAAGGATTTGACAGAAGACAACCACCCATACAAAACACAACTTGGAATACAAGGCCTAACAATGGGGGTCTCCCCACCCCATTGGATCAGCCAATTAATCAAGAGAAGCCTTCAAGTGGTGTATATCTACCTGAAGTTGCTTTATCAGGCTGGTGTAGGCTTCATAAGACAAGCTAACATTCTGAATTCGACTGCCCTGAGTTCCAAACAACTGCCTCAATCTTTTAGTATGAGGTGGAGAATAATACAAGTAATCAAGAGTTGGTACCATCTACTCCTTATGACTCATCAGCGTTGGTGCTAAATCATGCTCCTTTTCCATAAAGTAAGGAGAATGTGCCTAAAGAAGAATCAAGCCAGTTTAAAGAGGAAGCAGATCAGGTGTGCAATGGAGATGAAATTATACAGTTGTTTGATGACAATCCTGTGAATGATAATGGCCCCATGGATGAGAAAGAAAATTATGTTGAAGAGGTGTAGACATTCCAGTGGCCTATTAAGAAATATGACTTGAGGGATCTGCCACACAAACGTCCACAAGCTGTAGGACCATTCACCACTTCTATTCCTCCAAAAAACTTCACCACACCTCTAGATCCCAACGCCAACAATAATCCAACATATCCTCATGTGCCTAGACAATACTTAAATCTAAAGATCAAGGACAAGTGGATCTATCAAAAGGGTGGACTACTAAAATGAGTAAAGAAAAGGTGGTGGAATGCCCCAAAGAGGTTCCCACTAACCTAAGTGCAAAAATATTGGCTATATATGGTGTAGAAGAACTCAAGAAGCTAAAGGTAAGTATCTCTGCATTTGAATTATTGAGAGTCCCAACTATTAGAAATGCAGTTTTAGGAGCTTACAATGCAAGTTCGGTATCACAAGATAGATCAGTCAATGAGAGTGTTAATAAAGCATCTAGTTCTAGAGTAGTAAGAGATCATAATTAGGTTCACACAAAACCTAGAGATAAAGGGAAAGAGAAAGATAAAACTCAAGTTGCCTAGGTTGATACCCCTTTAACTCTGTTTCAAGGAAGAACATAAATACCTCCATTTTTTAATTTCTATTCATATATTTGGTAAGAACTTGCACAATTGCTTGTTGGATTCAGGTGCTTCTACCAATGTGATTCCCTTTAGTGTCTGTAGAGCTTTAGGCATTACCCTTGTTGACTCCCAAAAGAAGGTCACTCAACTGGATAGAGCTGAAGTTAATGTTGAAGGGGAATTTAACATGATTCACATAAAAATTTCCTCTGATCCTAGAATATATAGGTGGTAGATATACCTAATGCTTACAGTCTAATTTTGGGAAGAGACTTTACTAAGGCTCTGAATGGATATGTATCAACCGATCAATCTCACATGTGGCTTCCCTGGAAGGGAGTGCCAAATCAGATTAGGATTGAAAGAGAACCTAGGATGAAATATATGATCACAGAATATCAAAATACTTTGAATGAAATATTGATATCAGAGGTGAGCATGTGCAATTATGTGTTGGAAGCCCCTTTTGAGGAATTTGATGTGGAAGAAATTCTTATGCTACATACTACACTTGTTGATCTTATAGCTGAATCTAGTGGTACTGGAGCCCTGGTAGAGGCAATTAATGATGATGATCTTGAGGATGACCAGCTCAGCTTGCTAGACAATTTCCAAGAATTCATCCAGAAGTGCATTGAAGATCAGATTCATTTGGGTAGAGGAATGAATTTTGGATAATTCCTCTTGCCTAATTGGTGTAGAGTTCACAATGCCTCCCACTCTAAATTAGACTGCTGCTTGTGCCAAGCTATAGTAGAAAAAGTGCAAAGATGTATCAACCCTACTCCAATGGTCAGAATCAATATAAAGAATATTCAAGAGGATCCCAAAGGAAAGAAGGTGATGTTCTCTAAAGAACCTTCCAGCAACAACAGTACACGGGATAGAACAAGGAAATCTACAGTTGCTAGTTGTTGGACCTTAAGGTTTGATGGATCTAAATCAAAGCAAGGAGCTGGGGCAAGATTCAAGCTAATCAGTCCAAGAGGTAAAACTTTCTTTGCTACTCATAGAATTCAATTTCATTGTACCAATAATGTAGCAGAATATGAGGTCTTGATTCATGGGTTGCTTATGGCACTAAGGAAAAAGGTCAAAAATTTACAAGTCTTTGGGGATTCTGAGTTGGTGGTCAAACAAGTTAGAAGGCAGTACTCGTGCCATTATAGAAGGATGACCAATTATAGGCATAGAGTATGGGACCTTATTGAGGGATTTGATGCCTTCAACATTCAGTTGATACCACATAATAAGAACCAAATGACAAACTCCCTAGCTCAGGCGTCTAGTACTTTGCAGCCTTTGTCTCTTTTTGGACTAAAAAAATTTACTGTGGAATTGACCCCAGTGCCTTTAGTGCCTAACAATGCGACCAACTTTTAGGTATTTGAAGATGATAAGCATATTTTGGATTTTATTACAAGTTCAAATGTCTTTACTTCTTAGATTGTTGATGAAGATGAGTCCCAAGAAGCAGAGATGGATTTGGAAGGGGTTATTAATTTGAAGACTAATACTATTCTAAGGGGAATGGTGCAACTAGAGAAGATTTTTTATCTAGATAAGGTCAGAGATCCAGAGCAAGATGCTAAGAAGGAGTCCATTAGTGGACAATGTGAAACATACAACATGGGGACTCAAGATGATATCAAAAATGTCTTCATTGGTAGAGTGTGTACTCCTGAGGAGACAAAATGAATCATTGATTCCTTGCATACGTATCAAGACATGATAGCTTGGAGTTATGAGGACATGAAGACATATGACACTTCAATTATTACTCATACTATCCCCCTAAAGCCAAGAGAAATTCCTTTCAGGTAGAGGCAAAGGCCCATACATGCCCTGCTCAAACCCATAATCCAAAAGGAAGTGCAGAAGATGCTATCTACTAGAATCGTATTCCCAGTTAGGCATTCAACCTAGGTTACAAATCTGGTACCTGTGAGAAAGAAGAATGGGGAGATCAGACCATGTGTGGATTTTAGGAACCTCAATAGAGCATCGAAAAAATACAATTATCCAGTTCCTTCATTAGATGAAGTGCTCTAGATTGTCAGTAGGTCTCAAATGATGTCTTTTCTATATGGCTACTTTGGATATAACCAAGTTATGGTACAATATGAAGATAGGCATAAAAGTGCTTTCACCAAAAAGTCGGGCACTTTTTCCTATAGAAGAATGCCCTTTGGCTTGATCAATGTTGTAGCTACGTTCTAGAGAGCTATGGACATTTCTTTTAAGGAAATAATTGGTAAATGCATCATAATTTATATGGACGACCTGACATTTTTCTCCAAAAAGTGAGGTGATCATATAGAAAACTTGTGCAAGGTATTTTAGAGGTGTAGAGAGTTCAGCATCTCTCTTAACCCAAAGAAATGTATCTTTGGGGTTACTGAGGGAAAATTGCTAGGGCACATTATTTAAGAGAAAGACATTGCTATTGATCCTGAACAAGTGGAAGCCATACTCAAGATTCAACCACCTGCTAGCAAGAAAGAAATGAATTCATTTTTTGGTAAGATTAACTTTGTACAAAAGTTCATCACTAGATTTGCTAAGATAGTCAAGCCATTAAATGGCATGTTGAAGCAGGAAGCTAAAGTTGAATGGAATGTAGAGGCTAAAGAAGAATTTGTAGAGATCAAAAGGGCCATTGTTGAAGCCCCAGTCTTGGTGAGTCCTGATTATGCTAATCCATTTTACATATATTCATTTGCTTCTAATCATTCCTCTGCCGACATGTTGACCCAAAAGTCTGATCAAGGGCATGAACACTACATAGAATTTATGAGTGCACCACTAAAAGATGAAAAACTAAGGTACCCAAGTGTGGAGAAGCAAGCCTATGCCTTAGTTAGGGCTGTGAAGAAATTTTGACACTATATTCTGAGGAACAAGGTCTTTGCAGTAGTGCCAGATCTTGCGGTCAAGCTATTGCTGATGCAAAATGAATTAGGAGAACATAGAGCTAAGGGGGTGATATTGAGATTATGATATTGAGATTCAGCCCATGAAGCTGGTAAGAGGGAAAGGGATTACTAGAACAATGGTAGAAATGGGTCTTGACCTTGTAGCCCAACATTATAATCTTGAAGACATTTCTCCAAGGGACTGGTATGATGATATTATTTATTATCTTTTGAATCAACAGTGTCCAGATCACCTTAATGCTACACAAAGAAGAGAATTACACTTCAAGAGTGATGGTTTCATGCTCAAGGGAGTTGTTCTATACAAAAAGAATCATGAAGGTTTCTACTTGAGATGCTTAGGAAAGCAAGAAGTTGAAAGGGTCATGGCAGAATTTCATGATAGATATGGCACTGGCCATGGATCTGCACCTTCCACTGCAAATCAGATTCTGAGGGCTAGTTATTATTGGCCAAAATTGTTCAAGGACACACACAATCATATCAGAACTTGTCATGTATGGAAAACTGCAGCTACTAGAGAAAAGCATGCAACACTCCCACTTCAACTAGTTTTTGAGGTAAAGCCTTTCACACAGTGGGGAATGGACTTCATAGGTTCAATCAATCCACCTTCTTCTATAGGCCACAGGTATATTCTCACTGTTACTGATTATTTCACAAGATGGACTGAGGCTCTTGCATGCAAACAATGTACTTCTGAAGTGGTAATCAATTTCATCAAATCAGGTATTATTAGCCACTTTGGATTCCCATGTCTTTGGTTTGTGATAATGGTCCTGCATTTGCATCATTGGCCTTTGATCATGGAATTATAATTAATTTTACATCTAATTATTACACCCAAGGTAATGGTCTAGTTGAGTCCTCCAATAAGAACCTCCTGACAGCCATTCATAAACTACCAGCAAGAAACCCTAAGGATTGGCATACCCAACTTCAGTTTTCTCTTTTGGAAAATCGTACAAGACATAAGACTTCCATAGGAACTTCCCCTTACCATTTGGTTTATGGGATAGAACCTATGTTTCCTATCCAGTTAAAAATCCCCACCCTGTAGTTCATTAATGAATATTATGATGAAGGGGATAAATGAGAAGCTCGACTTGCTGAACTGTTACACCTTGAAGAAAAAAGAGATGAAGCCCTTGAATTTTTTTCCAAACATTAGGGTGTAGTCAAAATATGGTTTGATAGGAGAGCTAAGGTTAAAGCCTTTCGAATCTTTGACTTGGTTCTCTACTGGGATAAAGCCCATGACCGTAAGGGAGAGCATGGTAAATTTGACAAACTCTGGCTTGGCCCTTATCATATTTCAGAGATTCTAGGTGATAATGTGTTTTTCTTGAAAAATCTCACTAAAGAGAATATCCCACTTCCTATCAATGGGCAGTACCTAATGCATTATTTCTAGTCCTGAGCTATCTATAACTCTTTTCTTGTACATAGTTTAAGTTTCTTTTATGTTTGGTTTGTTTTGTTTTGGTTAGGGTAGGTTTCCTTTTTGTTTGCTTCTTTTGGTTTTCTTTTTCTCTACTTTTCTTTCAAGTTTTCCTACCTTCTTTTGGGTATGTTGCATTTGCATGACACACACTTATTATCTAGGACTATTCTGAGTGTTTCTCTTACAAAATTCAATCATCCTTCTGGAATTAGTTGGTTAAAGTCCTATATTGGTGTCACATGTATTAAGTGCTATGAGTGGATAAGTCATGGGTTAGATTAAAATCTAGAATGTATTTGGGTCTTATATCTTTACACAAATCTTTAAAACTCCAAAGGAGCATGGGGTCCTTATGAAGTCTAGTTAGGTGAAAAATCTTATTTTTGCTTCAGCACCACTATGGTTCTCAAACCTGAGTGTGAAATTCATTGTTCACAAGTTGAAATGAAAAGGTGAAAAGAAAAGAAATATCAAAAAAAAAAAGGGAAAAAGGAAAATATTGAAAATAAAAAGAATAAATTCAACCTATCAGGGTATCCAAGTATCTCTATCGGGGCTATGGATGCTTGGCTAGCAGTAAAGCTATACTTGGGAGGACTACAATGATAACCTTTCTAGGGATATAGATGCCTAATTGGCAATGAGGCTCTATCTAAGATGCTTTTGGAGTCAGAATCTTTACATAACCCGGTCAGACCAAATTTGGCTCCTGTTGTAATTGAGGAAAGGGAAATAAATACACATGCACACACTTTGACCCTGATATAGGAAAGGTTTTTCTATCTTTGAATCTTGAAGCTCTGCTAAATTGGTGACCTAATGCAAGGATTGAAACCAGAGATTCTGGGTTCTTGATTCCAGTTTGTCACTGAAATGCTCTGGAGCATTTCCCCAATGGAGTCGTCATTTGTTGTGTAGTTTTCGCACACACACCCCACTAAAAGTAGGAACCCTCCTTTTCTCACTCTGATTTCTAGTGCTTTGGACCTTTGGTTTTGAGGATTTGCTTGCTTAGGAACATGCTTGAATGTTTATCTTGCTTGCACTGATGATCCCTTTAAGTTTTATATTGAAAATCCTAAGTTCTGGATAAGATCTGGGTTTTCCACTGTCCTCGGGAATTTCCGCTCTGGGTGGAATTTTTTGTTTTTTTTCTGAAAGTTTGATGAGAAAGTTTTAACCCTATGATTCAAAGATTATGGCACCTCGTGGAATTCCTTCTGGACTAGATTTCTTAGAAATTTTGTCACCTCGTCGAATTCCTGGATTGCGTCCTAACCTATCTTGTTGACATAATTAATGCTTGATGGTACAATCTCTACAGCAAGTAGTTAGGTGACTTCTTGAGGGATTGTGTGTCACCAGGATTTGATCATTTTCTCTTTGCTTCTTTTGGGATCCTGGTCTTGAGTGTTTAGCAATTTGGTGATTGGATTGGTTGATTTCTAGATTCTGTAGTAGATTTCTTACATTGTCGTTGCAGCTGTTGCTAGGGTGTTCAAGTTTGTTATCGATCTCTTTGAAGTTAGATTTGCTTCATCCATGGTATGTAGCTATTTCCTTGCCTTTTGAATGATGAATGAATGTGATGTTTTTTTGTTTTGAATGCATTTAGGGCTCGAATTTCATAGGTTTGGCATCGAGTTTTCCAAAGCTAGGGTTTGGTTTGTTTTCTTTGCTGAATCTTAGAACCCAATTGAGATCCCTAGTCAAGTCAGTAATTTTGCAGCACCAAGCTCTCCCAAATCACTCCTTTAGGCTCAACCTGTGAGTAATTTTGTTGTGATGAAGGGTTTTGAGAGTTATTTCGATTGAAGACAATTCCCTAAGTGATTTCGTGAGTCTATCTCTGATTTCATTAGCTAGTAGCTCACTTAGGCATGTTCCAAACATTTTACCTTGAGCTTAACCAGATAAGCGAGTTCAATTTAAACTTATCCAAACTCATCCCCTGCATTCATGGCAGAGATTTTAGAATTAAACCTAGGGCATCACAACTGTAAACTAGGGCATCGCCAAACCTCACTAATTTTCCTCTGAGAGAGAGTTGAGAACTTAAAATGATCAATAGGAAATGTAAAATGAATTGTATTCGAGCCTAAAGTCCTAAGTTTGTGACCGTTCGTTTGTTCTGGGTGAGATCGTGAGAATTGACAATTTTTCAGGATCTCGAGGTCTTCACAAAATTTCTGCACCCTCATAATTTCTTGATTTTCCCTTGTCCTTTCGTTTTCCCAGAGGTGTGCAAAGGCTATGAGTTTCGAGTTCCTTGCAAAATTCCTTCTTCGGCGGATTTTCCTGGATTTTCCTGAAGTGACTTAGAAGTATAAAGAATTTGAGAGATGAATGAATTTAATGTTGTGTATTTGGAATCTCATGGTTGACATTGATGATTTAAATGATGTTACATGCTTTCCTCTCATGCTGTAATGATTGAACTAATGAAATTTGTGCTTGATCGGTGAATTCTGCCAGACATGGAATTTCCCAGAATTCCTCTCTGGCCAGTTTTCCCCAGATTGCTAAAAATCCCCGATTTGAAATGATTGTGTTTTATGATTGATTTGAGGGATTTTTTTCATGATTTTGAGCTGATGTAGTGATGAATATGTTATCCATGGATGACTAACCTTGATTCCAAAATTATAAAGGGGATTTATTGTGGTTTTTTCTACTGGACACAGGCTGAATCAAGTAAGACAGTAGCCAAGAAGCCCAAGGGAAAGCAGACAGATTCAAGTACTGAAGGGTCTGCTATATCTGAGGTAGAAAGGATGAAAATGGATATAAGTAGTAGGATCCCAAAAAGAAAGTTGACTTCCATCTGGTCAGAGGTCACAGATACAAATGTAGGCCAATGGGATTATGAAGAATTCAAGGCAAGAATGGCAGCACAGACTCTTCCCTTGTTGGCTAGAAGGATATTGGATTCAGGATTGGCCCATGTAGCAAGATTTCCTCCCAGAGTTCAATGCTATGAGCTAGTGCTAGAATGTTCCATACATTATGTTAGTGGTGCACAAAGGATAGTGGGTCCTCAAGGGAGAATATTGGGAGATCTTAACCTTGTGTCTATAGCCTAGACCTTTTGACATGCTTGATAGGTCTCATGTGGTGGGTTTTGATATGGACATAGCAAAGAAGTATTATTATGAAGACATCATCAATTCACAACCGGTCATCAATTCCTGGCTAGAGAAACCCAAGTCTCACTTCTCTAAGCTGCCCAAGCAACTATTTAGAGAAAAATTCAAAAGGGAATACTATGATTCTATCACACTCCTCAGTAGAGTGGTAGGATTGAAGAGTGCAGGAGTATTTGAAAATTGGATGTTCCATGTCATTGTGAGGATGGAGCAGAATATTGACTACCATGGGAAGGCATTATAAGTGCAATGATACACAAACAAATGTGCAATGTACTATAGACAAAGACCTTCACAATGACCTCTTACTTGGTCTATTCACTTGCAAGGTTCCATACATACAAGGGGCTAAGTACAAGAGGCGTGTTTAGGTGAGATGTGATTTATGAAGTGTACCCATAATTACACTTGGGCACACAAGTTATAGGAGGGTGAATGATGCATTCACCATGTACATCACTAGGTTATTATAGGATGCAAAACATGTCTAGATCTTAGAAAATTCCAAGGAGCTAATCAAGAGGTTTGGAGCTTGGTTTATCCAGTTCCCTACCTTCTCGTACATCAAAATAGATGGTTGTCAGAGGGCTCCATGTAGAATCCCTAGATATCCCACAGATCACATCATACTTCTGGAAGTCACAAGATAGATCTATGATTTTGATGCAAATGTTAAGAAATAAAAACATAAGACTGGGTTTGGTGGTGATTTTCCTTTGAGAATAGGCAGTAATGAGGCTTGCCCCTCTATTAATTCAGCTCACTCTTTTGAGGAGGAGATGGGCACCTTGGGTCTCTCTTTCCATTCTAAGAGATCTAGATTTGATAGGACTGGTGAGGCACAAAGAAAGGCCAGCAAGGAATACAACCATAAGGATGATGTAGAGGATTATTGGGCTAATAGTAAAGATGAATTTGAAGTTAGAAGAAAGAAGTTCTCTAGGCTACTAGTGAACTTGGTTCGACTATACAACATAAAGGGCATTCTTGATTAGATTGAAGATGATGGAGATTTGACTCAAGGCCATGATTATGAAGCTGTGAAGGATAAATTAGTTGGAGAGATGGACTGGATGGAGTAAGAGAAGATAGAATTAGAGGAGATTATGACTCCAGTATTCAAGTACACCAAGTTATGGCTCAATCACAAGATTTGAGAGTTAGAGAGTGAAGGTGTGCAATGCACCTATGATCTAATGGGGGACTTGGAGTTTCATTCCACTACTAAGGAATTAGATGAGAAGGTTTCTAAAAGTAAAGATAAAGTAGATTCCCCTTTTAAAATAAAGATCAAGGGTCCTCAAGCAAAAGAAGGGGGAAAATAGAGGAAACCAATTGCTAAAAAGAGGAAGCATATTCCAAGAACAAGGAAGTCTACAGAAGAACAATCCAATGAGGAGGAAGAGAGAGATAGTACTCTTGAGCTCAAAAGGAGAAGGGTAACTCAGAATTCAAAGAAGAAAGATGAATATTCTAAGGAGAAAGAAGAAATTGGCCCACCAGTAGTGAATGTGGAGAGTTTAGGGGAGAAGACTCAAATATATACAAGGAGGTTAAGGAATCCTTCTCCCATGGATAACGCACCAAAGAAAGATGTCCCCTTAGCTTCCCTTGCTATAGAGAAACATGATGATGCCCTTCATTTTCATGAATCTCATGATGTACCAAGTGAATCCAAGGATGCAAAGGATGACCAAGATCAAGGAGAAGAATAATTTTGAGAAGGTGAACTCTATAGTACAGAGGCAAAAATAAAGAAGATATTGTAGTCCCCTCTAGTGACTTATGAGGATTCACTTGCAGGAAATGAAGAAGATAGACCTCCACAGAGAGAGGAAGTGCCAATCAAGAATCCTTCACTAGTGCATGAAGAAGAAGAACTTGATGGGGAAGAGGATAGGAATCTAGGAAAGGGAAGTGAAGATAAAACTGAAGAAATTCCTAATGAGCAAAATTTGAATATGGATTCCTCCAAGAAGCAACAGGATGTGGTCAGACAAGGTAATGTGCAGTTAGATTCTACTGTTCCTACTTGAATTGACAAGGAATTAAAGAGTAAAAAAAATATGGTAGATGATACTCCTCCCAACTAGGATGAGTTACTGGAAAACATGGGAAAAGGAAAAGAAAAGAAGAAAGCTAGGGTTATCTGTAGGATTGAGAGAGATGAAGCCAATAACAGGGTGGTTCACATTGCCACCTCTGTATTAGATAAGAATAAGGATGAAGTGGTTGGTAGAGATTACATTTTTCAAACTATGAGCTTGGGACCTACCTCCATGATGCAAGAAGTTGAAGAATTTCAAGGTTCTAGTGCTGTTATTTTTAGTAGATAGAAGAAAGAGGTGCAAGCTAAGCAATATTTGAAGAAGGAAAATAAAAAACTAAAGAGGTATCTATAGGATTTGATGAAGCCCTTGCAATCTATCAGCTAAATCAACTCATCATTATCTGCTGCAAGTTTTCTACCACATGAGACAATAACTAAATTGGAGAAGATGAAAAGCACTACACATGCCACACTGAACTAGTTGTAGGGAGTGGAGGCCAAAGGAGATAATGCCATTAAAGATATCCTATCAACTGGTGGAGATGCTATAAGATCAATAGAGTGGTTGAAGAATGTACTAGCTCAAGATAAGGAGGATGTTGATCTCTTGTTGTAGAAGTCCAAGACCATCATGGAATATACTGAAGACAAGCTGGTAAGTGATGGAATTCTTCCTTCTTCCAAAGTTGTAGAATCTTGGGAATGGCATGAAGCTTTGCAAATAAGGCAACGGGTTTTGAAGAAGGTGGATAAGCAAGGAAAGAAAATTGAGGATACCTTGACTGAAATTTACAACAAGTGCATTTCCTTCTTTGAAGTTATGACAGGAAGAAAAAGGTTTGCACCAAAACATCTGAACTTGGAGCAATTGAGAAAATGGTGGTGTGATGTGTATTCTCCAGTCAATGAGGACCCAATTACTGAACATTAGTTAGATGATGCAGCTACATACATTTTAGTGTTGGATAAGTATCAAACCC
This sequence comes from Sequoia sempervirens, assembly GCA_007258455.2. Lineage (NCBI taxonomy): Eukaryota > Viridiplantae > Streptophyta > Pinopsida > Cupressales > Cupressaceae > Sequoia > Sequoia sempervirens. Next base: position 120,100,422 of record VDFB02256132.1, read on the forward strand.
TAAGGGTGGATTGGGATAAGGTCGTTAAGTAGTCAAGGGAGGACATCAAATCCATTGAGAGGAAAATTAAGTTATTGGTTATTCCACATATAGCCGACTTGAAGAAGGTATTTTTGATGGTGCAGGACAAAGTGGAACGAGATAAGGACAAAGGGGGAGAGCAGTTAATGCAACGCCTTGTTGGAATTTGTGCTTTCCCATTATTCCTCTTCATCCTTCACATTCATTGGATCGAACCATGTTGGAGATCCCAGGAGGACCTGGATGAAACACATGCATTTAATGCACATTTTACTTTATTTTGAATTCTTCTTGGCTGACTTATTTTGGGGCCTATTGTTTTGTAACCCTATGTGGGCCGACATAAAATGTAATCTCTATAAACATGGATATTGCCTCATTTGAAAGGGCTAGATGTTTTTACATTGGAGTGAATTAAGCATTAGGGAAAAGAGTTAGGAATTAGGTTATTTTCAAGCAAGTGCTATAACAGAAGATTGGAATTGTTGCTACTTTGGATGCTTTAATGTAAGTAAAGTCATTGTGATTTGGTGTCCTTCTTGTGTTATTTTGTATGGCATGGTTCTTGTGATTCTATCTTCTGAAATTGCTTAAGTTTATTTGATGTTAGGTAACTTAATGGTGTTATGATTTGATGCTTGAAGTGTTCCAACAATCTCTAGTCCATACTTTTGGTAGCTAGCTGATTATTAGTTACTTTGCAAAGTTACCTTGGACTTTAATATTGATTGCGATCAGTTCAATTGTGAATGTTTGTTCATTTCAATTGCAATAGGGTTGTTTTGGATAAATGTTCATGATCTAAAAATATTTCGTGCCTTAGAAGATTGCACTATTTCTGTAAGATTGTGGATTTATCTAGGTGAAGCAGGGATTAGTTTCTGAGGGATTGATCCATTTCAAGTATTTTGTCATTTGACCTATTAATCTTAAGATTAGTGTTAATCTAAGAAGTTTCTTTGAAACCCTTATCTTTTTCTATTTATTTTATCATCTGGGTTAGATTTAGGATTTGAAGCATCATCATATTGCTAGATTTGATAAGTTTGAAGTTCCAGTATTTGCTTGTAGTAAGGTCCCTTTGTGATTACTAGTATTTTCACATATTATTTGAGCTATTTATGCATTGTCAAGACCTAACATTAGAGACCTTGGGGTTATCTCTTTAGGCTTGTTGATAGAGATTTACCTTTCAAGAGAGATAGAATATCATATTCTATCTGAGTTGTTGTTGTGCAGAAAACACCATGAAAAAACAAGTCATGTTATGAAGTGTTGTAAAGTCTTGTAACAAGATTTCATGCTTTTCTAGGCATATTTTCCCTATTTACACCCTTCTCATGCTTTATTTTGTCTCTTTATGCCCTCATATGCTTATATTAAGTGTATTTTTGGGTCCTATCTCGACAAAAAACATTAAACATAACATTTTTCCTACCACTTGGCTTTGGTTCCTAGGTGGGACTCATTCACCAAGGGTGGCGAATGAGTCCCCCTTGGCCCTAAATTCAAAATATTTCAAATTTTCTTTCAGGATTTTACTCAAATTCACTTCATGTTGGCCTATGATGAGGTATGAACAGATACTAAGGCACAAGATTTGTATAAATATGTGATTTTAACCTCATTTTAATCCCCATTTATTAAGTTAACTTATCCACCTATCCACTTAAGCAATCAAGCATTTTGCATCTTTAATTCAAGAACTTTCAATCACTTTGGAGTGGCCATTGACATCAATTTAGATTTTCATATTCAAGTATGTGGTAAGTTTGTAATACTTTCATGTTATTCATTTATTATTTCCTTTGCATGTCATTCATTTCAATTTGGTTTAATTACTAAAGTGGGGTTTGACCAAGGAAAACCTCTATTCACTAACCCCCCAACATTTTTCCCCTTTGCATGTGTCTTTGCAGCCTTTGTTTTGTAGATTTGACAGGTTTAAAGGTGTTGAAAAGTGGAATTCAAGTCAACTAAGCTCTTTAAATAAACTCATCATCTTTTCAAGAATTTTGAGAGTTTTCAACCCATTTTCTATAGAGTTGACCCCAACAATCTAATATTCATACTTTGTAGGATCCAGAGTAGTAGTATTGTCATATGATTTTCCAGAAATCTTGGGGAGGGCTGATTCGCCACCCTTGGCGAATGAGTCCCACTTAAAATCTAAAAATCTGTATTTTGTCAGAAATCAACTCCTGACTATTAGAAATCAGTTCCTGACACTTTTTCAATATTAGGAGGACTGATTTGCCACCCTTGGCGAATGAGTCCCACTGTGAAAAATCAAAAAATTTCATCAGCATTCCAGACATTTCAAAAAGCTTAGACAACATCTAGATGCACTCAGATTTGGCCCTTTATCTTCTGTTCTGCATATTTCTTTCAATTTCTTCATATTTCATAGTTGTTTGCATATCACAGTGTGTTTTCAAACATAGCTTAAATTGCACTTTTGCATTCATTTTAGATCATCTTAATCAGTCAATTGCATTTAGATTAGTTAATTTACATCATATCACATCACACATGTTCTTAATTTGAATGAACACAAGCATTTTAGGATCTAATCTCTCTCCTTTTGGGTGAAAAACCATATAAGAGTTAGAGAGTCTATTGGGTCCTCAAATCTATGTTTCAGTGATAGAATGGGGATCTTACATGTACACAATTTATGAACTATAAGAATGTCTAAATTCCTTGTTGTAGTTTCTTGTTTTTATCTTGTTTCTACTAAACTACAAAAGACATTACCAAGCCTTTTTATATATTTTAAGTATTTTAAAGCACTTGAAGTTGATATATTTTATATTAATGAACGTGTGTGTGACCTTTCAATGTTTGTGAGTTAAGTATAATTTTATGTTTAATCATAGTTGCTAGCAATATTAAAAATTCCTTAAAGAAATAAGGAAGTTAACCTTTGCATCAAAGAATCTATCAACCCGTAGCAAAAGGCTTCTCAACCCACAACATAAGGATGCCAGTTCAATATAGAGACAAGAGTTTATCTTCTACAACACAAGCATACTTTCAGAATAAGATTAAGGCGATGGTTTAAGGAAAAGATCATGGATGGCCAAGTGTCACTCCATCTTTTTAATAAGTTGAGGAGAAAGGGGCCTATTCCAATAAGGAATATAAGTTGTAATTGGGACTTCTCTATTCTAGGGCATGTTTATAGTTTATAATGGTTATCTTAAATAGTGTAGAGTCCTTATTTGACTTCTACACTTCTTTTTCTTGCTAATTATTTTCTATTAAAAAAACCCAGTCCTCTTCCTATTTTTATGGGAGAGTTGACATCTACTTTTAGTTTGTTTATAGTTTATAAATAAATGGACTCTTGCAAACCCTATATAATAGGGTACCCTATCGAGAAAAACATAGCTAGATATTTTCATGTATTAGATTGAATAAGATATGTTTGTTGTAGTTTGCTCATAACTCTATGTATGATTGGAATATAATAGAGAAGATATTTTGGTAGCACATCTTTTCTTGAGTTGAGTAATTAAAGAAGATCCTATGGATGCAAAAACTCAGGAAAGGGCCACTTGAGGTACTACAGATCCACATTAGTTTAGATGAGTAATTAGAATATGAATTATAAGTTTTAAATTTTAGTTTTCAGTTTATGCTATAATGAATGTTGTGTTATAATTTCTAAATTGAAAGTCCTTAGTTTATATTTTGTTCAATACTCCTAAAGGTTAGTTGAATTAGGACATGCCACAACATAAAAATTTATCAGTTACAGTCATAAGTTATAAGTACCCATAGTAGTTAACAATTATTAATATTTTCTTAACTTGCTTTTGTAGATAAAATTTAATTTCAATTAAAAGCTTTTGATGCATTTATCTTTGTTCAAACTACTTATACTTAGCTAATATAGGACATCTAGGATTCTTGAATACATATATGGTTCCAACATCATCTAAATTCTACAACTCCTTGGTTGATAATTCAATGAAGCCCTATATTGAATAATTAACTACTTAATATAGGATCTGTAGGTTCATTGAGTTGTGTGTATGGTCATCTGCATCAGTTAATTAGACATGGGGAAGCTTTACATTTTTGGCACCGTTATTGGGGATGGTGCTAAGTTCAAAATTCTTATTTATGTTTAAAATTCCTTTCAATTCTATCATATATTAGTAAATTTTTGTTTCTAGCATTAGAACCAATAGATATTCAAGAATCAATAAAGAACTATTCACTAACAAAGTGCAATATTTAAAGATCAAAGAACTATTATATATGGAGGTAAAGAGATTCTCTAAGAATATTTTTCCCCTAATTCACAAAGAACTTGAAGGTATTAGTGTAAACAAAGAACCTATTGAGAGAATCAACGAAGGAGAACCACCCCTCACATTAGTATCTACTCCAAATCTAGAGGAGAATTTTAGAAGATATCTTAACATCATGGCTGAAGAAGAGGTAAAAAATCTAGCAAAACATGTGACATTTGAGTTTCCAATAATGAACCAAGAAAGGGATGGTGCTCTTAAGAATATACACCCCTTGTCCTTACCATTTTTCTATGGATTGGTTATTGAAGACCTAGAAATTTCTTGTTTGAATTTGATGTTTTGTGTTAGAGTTATGATTCTACTATGGATGCTCATAGACTCAAACTTTTTCCAACCACATTAAAATATGTTGCTCTACGATGGTTTATGGGGTTGGGGAGAAATGTAGTACCCAACTAGGGAACAATGAAATCCAAATTATTATAGAAATATCAAGATTATTGCAAAGGAATAGGCAAAAAGAGAGACATCTTTAGGATGTCACAAAGGGAAGATGAACCACTTGAGGATTATGTGTAAATATTTTAATTCTATCTAAATAAATCACATTAGAATAGGCTCTCTCCTAAGTCATTAAAATTGGTATTTTGTGAGGAGTACATGAGGACTATATGGATGATTCAAGCCTCATAGGGGAAAGAGATATCTCTCAACTTCCTTTTGAGGAAATTTGTAAGGTATGTAAAAACTATTCGAGATCATCCATAAAGAAGAATAGGGTTGATAGAACCTCTTCTTCCAATAAAAAATCCACTAGGGTCTCAAGGTGGAACTCAATAAACTCCTATCCAATATGAAGGACATAATTAGCCACCTAGCTATCGAATTGGACACCTTGCATATCAAAAAGAAGCAAGAGAAAGCAAAGAAATATCTCACTGAATATTATCCACATTATCACCAGAAGAGAATAAATTATAAATGCAAGAAGCTAGCTAGAATTTATGAATAAAATCAAGGGAAGGTTGAATTTCAAGCTCTAGAGGACGAGGAAGGCCAATTATTTTACATTTATTAGTGTAAACCATGGAAAAAAAGACAAGGTATGCCTTAAGATCCCTTATCTTACAATATGTCATTTTTTGAGGGTAATTCAAACTTCTCATATTGGAACAATTAGACCCAAAATACTATACAATATCAATCATAGCCAATGGACTAAGCACCCAATTAGGCCTCACAATAGGGGATATGGCACCCACAACCTTATCAAACACCAAATTACGATTCCCAGTGGCCACCCCAACATAGACAATGGTCACCATAGTGGTGTGGGAGTCAACAATGGAAGAACAAAAATATAAACTACCCATAACCACAATAAAATTTGCAACTACAAAAATCTATCATAATGCCAAACCCAACCATGGCAACACCATCATAGTCTAGAGCACCTCAGCTACCAGCCCAACTTGCACCAAACCTTAACAAAAATCCTATTCAATAGGCTTATACTAATGAAACCATCCAATACCCAACCTATGGGGTTCAGGTGATTGATGGAACCACCTTTATTCAAGAAGGATGCTTGTTGGGGCATCATCTCCTCACATTACAGAGCTTATTGATGAGGAGCCCCCAATAGGAAATATTGACAATCAAATAAAGGAACCTGAACAAGGTAAGACAAGAAAATCACAAGTCCAAAACCACAATTTCCTGAGAGACTAACCACACAAAAATCCTATTCTGAACTTGAATTTGATCTATTGGTCCAACTTATAAATTTTTGCATAAAAATACCCCCAATTCAAGAAATTAATAAAGTACCAATATATGTGAAAAATTGTGAGAGAGTTGTGCCTTAAAAGCCATGCAAAAAAAGAAAGGACCCCAAACTATTCATGTCTTAGGACAACTTGCTAACATTATGTTACCTAGGTAATATAGTTGTTCCAAAATATACAAAACTTGAAAGCCCTATAGTGGATGTCCAAGCTAATTTCACTCTCATTTAAAAAACCTTAATTGACCTAGGAGTAGCCATAAATTTTATGACAAAAAAACTATGAAAAAACTTCAGTTGATGGAACTCCAATGTAAACCTACTATTTTGCAACTAGAAGATAAGTCAATTGTTAAACCAGAGGGTATTATGGAAGATTTAGTCATCACACTGGATTCATGGGAATATCTTGTAGGTTTTACGGTCTTACAACTTAAAGTAAACTGTTAGCCTGAAAGGAAAATGAAGAAATCAACTAGTAAAACATACAACATCTTGAAAAAAAACACTTGCAGAGCATAATATTGTAAAGAGATCATCTAGACTAGGGGTATCATAGATGGGTCATGTCCCATGTCATAGATATATGTATAAAAGAAGATATGAATGACAGAGTGTAAGGGATAGATATGATATATGTATATAATAGATATCTAATAGATGTATAAGGAGAATTATGTGTATAAATGAAGTAACAAATCTATCGAGATTAGGCAAGGACTGAGTAAGAGTATATGAGAAGATATAGCAATACACTTTTTTGATCTGATTAATACAATGAATTCTCGAATTCTATCTATATAATTTTATCTATTATTCTGTGAATATATATAAGTAGTTAATCATATGCCTGCTTCTATTGGTGTTCACCTTTATATGATTGAGTTTGGGGTATAAAATACAACACTTAGAAAATGCTTAGGGCTCAAAACTTCAGTTTGTGTTCCCATAGATTTCTTGCTAACATTGGTTCCATTGTTGGGGCCCTGGTTAGGTGATATAAATGATATAACACCCAAAAATTTTAAATTTAAAATGAACACCGGAGAAGAAAGATAATCAATCAAGATATAAAGGTCTGAAGAACTATCCTCTTGGTGCTTACCCTATGAGAGGGTGTTAGGCAACAAGGGGATGGAGAATGGAAATGGGGAAAATTTCAGAAAGAATCTCCAAAGAGATGTGACTCCTAAAGGAAAAGATACTAAATAATTACCATGGGAAATGATATAAGGATTGATGGAACTCCAAATCAATAACACCCATGGAAAAATGAGATAATACAACCACAAGAAATATTAGAGAATAAATTTAATTGATAAGAAAAGTAAATATGGCTAGCCCAAATGGAGAAGAAATAAGACAACATTAGAGGATTGAAAGAGAATAAATACACTATAGAAGGATGGAAACCGTGGAGAAGATGAGGAGTGAGTACACTAAAGAGGGTACTACCGAGCGTGCCAAAGAGGGTGCTGCCAAGGAAAAATAAAATAAGGGCAAATAAAAGAAATAGGAAACTTTGAAAAGATCAAAAATATGTTGGGAAAAAGTGGGACAACTCATAACTAGTATAAAGAAAAATATTCATAATTATGACGAATCTAGAAGATTTCTATTAGGACCTTGGAATAAGATAGAGACTCCATTGTTACCGCAACCTTCTAAAAGTTCGATGACCAAGCCAAACTTATCAAACCTTACCATCAAATTAAGTAATAAATTTGTGGAATTTTTAAAAACTCTAGAGAAGGCCCCATCATTTCAAGAAGAATATAGAAATAAGAAAGAACAAAGAGAATATATTGAGTTTTGGAAAAGAATTATGTTTACAATCAAATAAAATAACACTAACAAATAATAAAATGAAAATATATTTTGAAGAGTCACAACCTTTTGTCCAGGATCCATCCCCTCAACCATATATGAGTTGAAGAATTTTAAAAGAAGAGTCATCGCAAGACAAGAAGACAAGAGAAAAATGAGGAAAATAAGTAGCATGGGAAAAAATACGTAGAAAAGAATATTTGTATATTAAATTAGCAAGATACAAAGGTAGAGAAAAAAAACCCTCTACTATTAGTAAAATAAAGATAGAGAAAGAAGAAAAACCTAATATGCAAATCTAGAAAGTTAGAATTAAAGAGAGAAAAGACAAGATGGAATCCACAATCAAGATCCCAATATTTGGAAAAGATATAACAAAAGCCACATAACACATATTCTTGCTAAAATCCTTATGGGAAAGGTAGGATATAGATGAAGATAAGGCAAAATTACTTGAATTTGTATCCTCATTCAAAAAAGATATATTAGATTGGTATAAGAAAACCCATCCTAAACATGGAAAAAGCTAGAATGAGGTAAAATAAGATTTCTTAGCTAACTCTGATACACCAAACATTCCAACAGGAAGTGTGAGTAAAATGAGAGATCTAGTATAGAGGGAAGACAAAATAGTAAAAGAATATGATAAAAGATTCAAAGAAGTTTGTTGCAGGCTAGGAGAACCATTGAAATAAAGGTAAAAAATAGAATGGTTCATTTCCAGACTAGAAAAAGACATAAGAGAAAATTTGGATAGAGAATTATTCAATAATTATACAGAATTAATCACCATGGCTTACCACATTAAAGCTCAAATGTGGTGTAGGCCTTAGAAGGATGATATGAAGGAAAATATTGAGAAATTACAACTTATAGTAGAACAAATAATAATACAAAATTCAATCTTAGAAAGAGGAGAAACAAATAATTTAACCAAAGAAATCTGGTGCACATAATACTCATGAAAATGCCACCTCCAAAATGACTACCCTAAAGCTCAAGGAGAGAGAGCCATTGTTGCACTACATGTAGAATTAAAAATAGTGTCAACCTAAACTAACTCAATGTATTGTGGGACTTACCAGGAATGGGATAGTCACCTCACTAAGGACTATCTTGCCAACCAATTCTAGATCAGGAACACCAAAAATCATCCTGATACTAGATGCCCTATTCACCACAACTATGATACAGATATAGATAAGAACATGGAATATGTTAAAGGCTTGGTGGAAGGACCTTTATATGACACTGAATATAGAAAACCACCATGGAGAGAGAAAAGAAGTGCATATGCATTACGAAACAACCCATTGCAAGACTATATGGGAGATACTAGACAATCCAATTATAAAGGAGGAAGAGGAAATGGTAGAAACAACCACCAGAGGAATGATGCAACATGTTACAAATGTGGAAAAATAGGTCATTATGCCACAAAATGCTAGTTAGAAAAAAAGATAAAATGCCCCTTTTGCAAAGATGACTCTCGTGATATATTTCAATGTGACAAGGCACAATAGTATTATCAAAATAAAACATGTTTAAGAAGTGATGAATTACAAAAAAATAAAGGAGCAATAGTGATAAGAAGAGTACCACAAGGATTGAAAAGCTACTAAATATTAGACAATTAGTTCTTAGAAATGTCAAATGAGGATTATTTTGGAGAAGAACAACTACCATAGTTAAGTAAAAAGAAGAAATCTAGAATAAATAAAAAATAAAGCTACAGTACTAGCTAGACAAGGAACATATATAAAAAAAATAGAAGGGAAATTGAAGAAATTACTGAAGAAACAAAAGAAGAAGAGTGTGACTACTTCCAATTGAATAAGAAATAACATGACAAAATAGTGGAAATTAGCAAGGAAACCAATTATACAACAACAAAAGGATGAGATAGCATGTTTTTCAAAAGAAGAGGTAATGATGTTGAAGAATTTGCCTCATTAGCTCAACAAAAATATATTTTAGTAAAATTGAGACAATTAGGAAAGTATTGGAATAAGCATAAAAAACAAGTACATTGTATTGCAGAAGATCAAAATTGGAAAAATGGTACCCTATTAATCACCACAAATTTGAAAAACAAAAAAGTTAAACATGTAATGATTGATCTAGTCCGGACCTAAATATTATTTTGGCAAGCACTTGGGAGAGGATAGGTAGATGTAAGCTCATTATAACACCTATGAACATTAGTCTAGCTAATGGTTTTGGCATGGAAACATTAGGAACATGGAGGAACGTAGAAGTAAACATAAATGGAATCAAAAAAATTGTTGATTTTGAAGTTGTAGTGATGGAGGAGCCTTTCAACACCATTAGAGAATTGCTCAGACTAAAATGGTTTATTAATTCTAATGACATAGTGAACTCTAGGAAAGAAGAAATTTCTTTTGTGGAAGATAATCAAATAGTTCACATTCCATTAGGAGAAAGAGAAGATAAAATATATATAGAGGAAATTACACAAGACAAAGAAGAAGAAGATCCCCATAACCTCTATTCTATTTCAAGGTTACCCACTATAGAAGAAGAAGAGGATATTAATAGTTTCAAAGAGATTGAATTAGAAAGTGATAATGCTAGTATTGAAAATGATGATGTTTTAGAAGCATGGCTACAAGAAGAACATGAATTAACATACCATAAGGTATATGGCTCTCAGAGAGAATTTGTGATACAAAAAAAACCTATAAGACCCCCACAAATAATCACAAATCCAAGAAAGATGCCAAAAATGCATAAAGTTGTCATACAAACACTAATGTGATATGTTATGAACCCTCCCAAATAGAAAAATAAAAAATCTAGTAATATCCAAAATAGAGGAAGACTATCCAAAAAATGAGGCTAGAAAAACAATTCCACATAGGAAAATCAATAAGATAATAGAAAATTTAATCATTGCCACCAATCACCCATATTTAATGGGTAGGCTCAAGTTTGAACACCAATTTCCTCAACTTGACCCTAAATGGATAAAACACGAGATCAAAGAATAGTATTATATAACCACCCAAATAAAATTGAAATAAATTTAACATATAGATGTACCATAGTCTTTTCCTACACTAGGAGAGAAGAATAACCCATAAAAAAAATAGAGCTGTAGGAATATAACGAGCAAAAAAACACCAGAAGATGAGAAAATAGCTAGACCATTTATTACACCTATTGACCAAGAAATTTATAAATACATGACTCCATTGTTCATTCTCACTTACTGTGCATTCTACTCCTATTGAAGAATTCAAGCTATTAACATGCCAAACCCTAAGCTAGTTTACACTCCACCACAAAGTTTTCAGCTCATAAAATGGCTACACCCATTTCTCATTGATATTTCTCAGAATCTTAGGCCAAAGTATAAGAAATTCTTGTACAAGGAAATGGAGACCAACCTAGTAGGGGAATTCTCAAAGGTACTCACAAATGTTATCTATATAGAAGATATTTGAAAATACATTCAAGCCCCTCTTGTAGAGATCAACCACACCAAATTTGAAGAGTTGATGCACATTCTATTATAGTGAGAAACACAACAATATCTACCACAATACAAAAAAATTGTAGAGAAATGACTAGACATATTGAGGGAATTTCTAGATTTCATGGTGTAGGAAGATTGGGTCCAAATCATTTTGATCTTGTTTCATGCAAATATCTATACCTGAACCACCCATATAGAATCACTAAAGAAGCTATCCAAGCAATTACAGGATTATGGTCTTAGGGAGAGGTTCTTCCAAAGAAATTAATAAAAACCATAGAATTCACCCACATAATAGGAGCAACATATGATGGTTGAAACCTAGACATTACCAAAATTACCAATCTTGTAGTCAAATATGCCACCATGGGTATAACTTAAAAAATATATTACACCAACCAGGAGGATTCTGCCACTACAACCGACATCCACACATCATACCAAATGGTCATAGATGACAAAGATATAGACCTCTATGAGGTCCTTGGAAAGAAATGGAAAATATACAATACACCAAGCAGTCTCATTATCAATTCAGGTATGGGACTCTATTGATATGCCTAACTTTCTATTCCATGAATCAACTACTGAGGTTTACAGAAAAAATATAGGATTCAACCTGACCGAGGTGATCCAAATAGAAGACCATGTTAAACATTTCCAAGACACCACATCATTCACCACCACCTATTGGGGATTATTCAAGTCCCTCCAACATAAGCTTTAGGCTATGGAACACATCTCCTATGTTTTCCTGGTAGATAAATACTACACCTTCATGGAAGCTATTGAGCCACAAAGATCATGGATACCTCAACTCTCATATGAGGTAACCCGCCTAACAAGAGCAACATATGATGACCGAAGCCTAGAATTTACCAAAATCATCAATCTTGCAGTCAAATATGCCACCATGGGTATAACTTACAAAATATATTACACCAACTAAGAGGATTCTACCACTGTAATCGCCATCCACACAACATACCAAATGGTCATAGATGAAAAAGATATAGACCTCTATGAGTTCATGTGGAAAGAACTCATGAAAAATATACAACACACCAAGCACTCTCATTATCAATTTAGGTATGGGACTCTATTGATATGCCTAACTTTCTATTTCATGAATCAACTACTAGGGTTTACGAAAAAATATGGGATTCAACCTGGCCAATGGTGACCCAAATACAACACCATGTTAAACATTTCTAAGACACCACATCATTCACCACCACCTACTGGAGATTATTCAAGTCCCTCCAACATAAGCTTTAGGCTAGGGAACACATCTCCTATGAGGTGATCCACCAATACATCAAGGATATAGTTTTCCTGGTAGATAAAGATTTCACCTTCATGAAAGCTATTGAGCAACAAACATAATGGATAACTTAGATCTCATATGAGGTAACCTACCTAACAAGAGCAACATATGATGGGAAAAGCCTAAACGTTACCAAAATCACCAATCCTATAGTCAAATATGCCACCATGGGTATAACTTACAAAATACATTACACCAACTAGGAGGATTCTGCCACTACAACCACTATCCACACAACATACCAAATGGTCATAGATGACAAAGATATAGACCTCTATGAGGTCCCATGGCAAGAAATCATGGACAATATACAACACAACAAGTAGTCTCATTATTAGTTCAGGTATGGGACTCTATTGATATGTCTAACTTTCTATTTCATGAATCAACTAACGAGGTTTATGGAAAAAATATGGGATTCAACCTGGCTAGTGTCGACCCAAATACAAGACCATTTCAAACATTTCCAAGACACGACCTCATTCACCACCACCTACTGAGGATTATTCAAGTCCCTCTAACATAAGCTTCAAGCTAGGGAGCACATCTCCTATGAGGTGGTTTGCCAATACATCAAGGATATAGTTTTCTTGATAGATAAAGACTACACCTTCATGGAAGCTATTGAGCAACAAACATCATGGATACCTCAACTCTCATATGAGGTAATAGACATAGATATCTAGTGATACACCTTTACACTACTCAACCTTCCTAAGGATCCGCAAGCTGATAAGTTTACTAATTACATGGAATATATGGACAACATTGCAAAGAAGGTGAAAGAATAATTCAACAAGAATAAAGAAAATCTACATGAAAAATGGGGGTTACCAAAACCAAAAATAGAAGAATAGAGCACATCTACCTCGTAGAGGTTCAAAAGACTCTAAAGTGGCACTTCACCTGCAGAACCTTCCCAAGATGTGAGTATTCAAACTCAAAAGAGGATGCTCACAACCATCCCTCCTAGAAAGGAACCAACAAATGAAGAAGCTACAAAGGTACTCTTGAAAATGAGTGTGGAGAAGAGGATAAAGTAGAGAAAGGAAAATGCACAAAGAAAAGTCTCTCCACAAGTGGTGGACATAGAAAAAGAGGAGCAACCAATTCTTGAGGACACACCTATAGTAGAGATTGCAACTATCCCTGAAGTCTCCCCACTAGTGGATGAGGAACAACTATATAGTGGTCTATTCCAGAAGTAATGGATATGACATTACAAAAATAACTAAACAAGGTAGGTCTAAACTAACAAACTATAGAAAGGGAAATCATCAGGTATATGATAGTAGCCAATATCACTTTAGAGGATTTGATTGATCATTTTATGGACCAATTAACCACCGCATTGAAAGAAGAAGAAGAAGAACAGTTGAAAGACCTAGCCATTAGAGAAGTGGATGTTGTAGTGACCCCTTCATAAAAAAAAAAAAAAGATAGAAGAGATTTGAACTAAAGAGATTCCTAGTCTAAGAAAATATTGGAAAAAATAATGATGGAAAACATGGAACTCACTCAAGCAGTAAGAAAAGAGATTGCAGAAGTCACATAAAAAGCCTACCAGAAGATGCATGAGGAAGAAGCAAAATATCAAACTTTAGAACAAGAGCAGTCTTCTCATCCTCAACAATTTGAGACACCTTCCTCCTTCATATCCTCCATGCAGTCCATCAAGGAATTTTTGGATAAATAGAAATATATTTGAATGATGGCCTCTCCACAACTCCTCCAACTACCATTTATAGGCTCATAGGTAGAATTGGGAACCATCTCACCTTTACATAAATTTTAGTTGGGAGATATCCTACACTAAACAATGAGGGAATAAATTATACAACATCATGTGGAGAGCTCTGAATAGTTAGAGGATTTAGTCAAGGAGATACAAAGTGAGTTTCCTCAAATCCCAAGAGACTCATCACAACCATTGGAAACACAATTGATACTTTTGGTAGAAGGGATAATTGAGCATAACCAACTTCAGAAGAAAAAATTAAGAAATTTTTTTTAGGGAGAATTATAGTAGACATGGACAAACGAGTAGAGGAAAAAGTGTGCTACAACACACTCTGCTTTGGAATCACAAATCTAGACCTTAAAGCATACAAAAGGAGATTTAAATGCCTTATATCAGTTTTGTTTACAATGGCCAATAGCAACAACAACAATTAAGGCCTAAATGGACTAGTTGGAGATACAAATTCTCTAAACTACAATAGCCTATAATGCATTACAAGACATAAATGGATAGTCTAGGGTGTAGATTGAGGCCTTATGATCATATTTTCAACAACTTCAGGATCAATGAGACTAGGTCTAGAATGAATTTCACTAACTCCAAGAAGTTGTCAACTTGAGGTTAGCACATATCACTAGAGTCCTCCAAGAATTCCAACAACTGACACACAAGATACAAATTCCACATACACTTCTAGAGGTAGAGAAACTCTTATTACAAATTCAAGTACATACACAACATCTACATCTAGCCAAGACCCACTAGGACATCACTTTTTCCAGCCTAAAGGAAATATACAAGGATATTCTTCCAACAAAGTAGCGATGACTTGAGGAGAAGTCAACATTTTGAAAGGGGGGATGATATTTTCTAGAAAGGACAATGAATACATCAACTAGTAAAACATGTTGCATCTTTGTGCAAAACACTTGCAGAGCATAATATTGTAAAGATATCATCTAAACTAGGGGTATCGTAGATGGGTCATACCTCATCTCATAGATATATGTATAAAAGAAGATATGAATGACATGGTGTAAGGGAAGGATATGATATATGTATATAATAGATAGAGATAAATATGCAAGTAATATATGTATAAGGAAAATTATGTGTATAAATGAAGGAACATATGTATAGAGATTAGATAATGACTAAGAAAGAGTATAGGAGAAGATAAAGAAATATACTATTTTTGATATATGATTAATATAACGGATAATGGAATTCTATTTGTATAATGTTATTTGTTATTCTGTGAATATATATGAGTAGTTAATCATATGCCTAATTCTATTGGTGTTCACCATTATATGATTGAGTCTGGGGTATAAATTACAATGCTTAGAAAGTACTTGGGGATCAGAACTTCGGTCTGTGTTTCCCTAGATTTCTTGCTAACACAACTCTTGTAGGATACCCCTTAATCTTAGGAAGGCCATGGTTATCCATTTCAAATGCATTTATTGGTTGTAGGTTTGGCAACATGATCATTTCCAATGGGAATGTGACTAAAAAACTAGTCCTTTACCCACTTTCATAACCACATACAGACTTGGATCAAACTGTATGGCCAACACTTGAAGAAGATGACCAATATTCTTTACAAACACTCATGACCATTAAAAAAAGTCCAATGCTAGAAATTTAGGATGAAGATGAAGTCCTTTCCAACATTATGCATAACTCTTATGGTAGGGACCCACAACAACACCACTGCTTTGCATGCTTACACTATACTTTGTATAATATAATGCCTACAAATTCCTTTGAGTCTACTCCTTAGATTTTTCATACACTACTCCCCCATACTTGTAAACTCAATCTACTAGGTCTTGATGTTGCTTCTGCCAAGTTATTTTCCTTACCCATAGAAATCACACCATGCAAAATGCTAAATGTCAATAACCAATTGATAACTACCCAACAATCTTCATTGCTAACAATAATGTAAGCTCACACAACAAAATTTGTATGAGACTATCATGACATGAAGGGAAGAAAATTGAGGGCATGTGTAGATTAAAAGGAACTAAATGCAACAACAAGGAAGGATCACTTTCCCCTTCATTTTATTGATTAGGTGTTGGATTCACTAGCAAGTAAGAAATATTTATCCTTCCTAGATGGATTTAGTGGGTATAATCAGATAAAGATAGCTCTAGAGGACCAGCACAAGACCAATTTTACATGTACATGGGGTACATATGCTTATTCCATTTTACCATTTGGATTCTGTAATGCTCCTACAAAATTTTAGAGAGCAATATTAAGCATATTGTCAGATTTTACACATGATTCCATGGAAGTTTACTTGGATGATTTCACCACTTATGAGAATTCTTATGAAGAAGCATTGAATAATTTGGAGAAATTCCTTCAAAGCTGTTAATATCACAACCTTCCTTTGAGTCATGAAAAATGTTTCATGATGATGATTGAAGGAGTGGCCTTGGGAAACTTTGTGTCTAATAAGGGAATTCAGGTAAACCCTAATAAGATAGAAGTAATCTCCACTCTACCTATTCCTCAAACGCAAAAAGGATGTAAGAAGTTTTTTTAGATATGCAGGTTACTATAGGAGGTTTATCTAGGATTTTAGTAAAATAGCAGTCCCATTGTTTTTCCTCCTCTCTAATGACATTGAATTTGATTGGAACCCTACATGTAAAGAAGCTTTTGAAACCCTCAAAACAAGCATTACAAAGACCCCTATCTTAAGAGGACCTAACTAGATAATTCATTTTCACATACATATAGATGCTTCTGATTTTGCAATAGGTGTTATTCTAGGACATAAAGAAGGGAATTTGGAATATGCAATTTACTATATCAACAAGAATCTCCAGGCCGTTGAACTTAACTACATAGTTACTAAAAAATAAATGTTAGCAATGGTATATGCCATTAATAAGTTTAGACATTACATCAATGGATACTATATTTTTATTCATACAGACCATACAACCATAAGATATCGGATGAACAAATCAGTGGTTGGGGGAATAATTTTTAGATGGTTATTACTAATGTAGGAATTTGACATAACCATTGTGGATACACCAAGAAAATAAAATATAGTAGTTGATTTCCTTTAAAGGCTGCAAATAAAATCAATAAAAGAAATAGTTGATGACTCCTTTCTTGATGAACATTTATTTTCCCTCTTTGTGCAGACACCTTGGTATGCAAATATAGCTAATTATTTGGTTGCAAGGAATACACCACCATATCTCTCACCCAAAGAAAGGCGACATCTGGTAGAGCACAATTTCCTTTATTCATGGGTAGTTGGTTATCTCTTTTATATAAGGATTGATAACATAGTGAAAAGATGCATTAGGGAGGATAAAGTGTATGATATTCTTAAGGAATTTCATGATGAGCCTTGTGGAAAGGAACATTGCAGCTAAAAAGACAACTCTAAAAATCTTAAATATTGTTTATTACTATCCTACACTTCACAAAGATGTAGTTAAGTATACAAGGAGGTGTGGCACATGCTAGAGGATGGGAAGACCTACTCAGGGTCATTAAATTCCATTCTAGCCACAATTAGTCATTGCACCCTTTGACAAGTGGGGACTAGATTTTATTGGTCCAATAGCTCCAACATCTAATAATAAATAATATATTTTGGTCTGCACATACTATTTCACAAAGTGGGTGGAGGTGAAAGCACTACAATTTGCAAGGGATGACAAGGTTGCACAATTCCTTTATGAAAAAATATTCACAAGGTATGATGTTCCCAGGGAAATAATGATACATCAATGACCTCAATTTACTTTTAATTTAATTGACAAGTTTCTCAAGGAGTATGAGATTAGGCATAAAAAACCCACACCTAGCATCCAAAGGTTAATGGATAAGTAAAAGTTACAAATAGAGAAATAGAAGGTATTCTTACCAAGATAGCTCAACTTCATAGAAAATATAGGACAACAAGACCCCTTGAAGAAATTTGGGCATATAGGACAACTTGGAAGACCACAATAGGATTTACACCATATGAATTGGTGTCTAGGAAGAAATCTCTTGTTCTAATTGAGTTTGAATATAAAAAACTTCACACAACAGTAGAAATTGGCATGGACATATCTAAAGCTTAGAAGGAAAGACTACATAACCTGAATGGTTTAGATAAAATTAGAATGGAGGCCATTCACCATACATAAATTATACTAAAACAAAGGATAAAATGACATGACCAATTCATTAAAAATAAGGAATTTATACCAGTGATTAGGCATTGCTATATGATTCTAGGTACAAATACCACAAGGGTAAAATATAGACATGATGGCTTGGACCATATGAAGTTATTTTTTTTTTCAAAATGGAGTAGTTTAGCTCACTCCCATTGATTCCGTAAGATTATCCCTATTAGTCAATGGCCACAAACTCAAGATTTATAAGAATTCATTACAAAAGGAAGAATTCTTACATAATATGCAACAAAAATTCAATTCAGAATTACATGCCAAACCTGAAGACAAGGGTGCCACATCAAGTGATTTATTAGTAGAAGAGCCAATCGGCTTGTCTACTGATACTCATCAGGTATAATTTGTAATAGAAAAATTTCACATAAACACACATGCATAGGTTATGATCACCAACATTTATTTTTGGATACATAATAAAAGTTCACGAGACCTAGAGCAATAGCCTTAAGGTGCACCAATAAAATGGGACCTATTTTTTAGCTACCCATAGCAACTACTAGTTACCATTTCATACTGACATGCAACAACTTCACTCAAACATGCATTTCATGCAACATCACATTCCACCATTCATAAATATATATTTTCCTCAGCCTTCCTTTCCAAAAACCACACTTCTCGGACACGTGCCATAATCACCTTGAGCTACTTTTTCTATCATGTCATGATGGTGTTCAATTACATTCACACACACCATCTTTCAGTCACTCCATAATCAAAGCTCCATTTTCTTGTTAATTAACTATAATTGACATTTAATACTACCGGTTTTTATTGTCTTTCAAAAACAATCACATATTTAAATTTGATAAATAATATATCTCAAATGCTTTGAATTTATCCTACTCGTCCTTTTCGTACATGCTATTTGAGGATAATTAGCACAACTTAGCTAGTGGGGGAAGAAAAAGGTTTAATTTTTATCACCAAAACTTTTTAGAAAAATACATACAATTATCAATTCCCTTAATTTCTCTTCAAAGAAATGGCCATAAGAAGTTCAGAGCATAAAAGAAAAATAGATAAGGGAACATCCAAGGAGTTGAGTATTTGGAGAAACAAAAAGAAATAGTAGAAGTTGGAAAAGGTTCTAAAGATTGCAACAATAGAAGGAGATATCTTTATAAGAGAACCAATGTCACACAATTTAATACTGGAAGACCAAAAATGCCTTCAACTTTCCAAGAAGCTAGGTGGTTGGATTATTTCCTTTGACTAACTGAATTTAATGAAACTATGACTAAGCAATTTGTAAGCACTTTGTAAAATGATGAACCTATGGTAAAAGGATTAAGAATAAATGCTTTAGAGGTAGCATTAGCAAAAGTTTTAGCATTTCCAAGAATAGGGGAGGCATTTCCAGCCAGTGTAGATGTAATAGTAGATAGAAATGATTTTATAATGCTAGGGGGAAATTTAGACTCTTCAGCTCAAGGTACAAAAAAAATTTCTTTACCTTGGTTATAGGCGTCTATTGCTTCCCACAGTTAAATATTTGACTTGCAATACCAAACAATCTCTCTTATATACTGTGAATTTTAAACTCCTTAGTCACCTATGCCATCAAAGGCTTGTGAATGTTCCTAAATTTTTATATAATCTATTGGAAATAATGTTTGCTGTGTATAAGAGGAAAATAAACCAATCTACATTCTCACATTTCTGCTTGGTCATCTTATTAATTAAACAAAGTATCAGAACCCAATTTCCTAATGTATCTTGGGAAGAATTTTTGGCCTACAACAATATCAATGATGTTCTCATAAGGCCAAATACAGAGGAATTAAACAAAGAACAAGAATTGGATGATCCTTCTATGGTTTTAGATACCCTCTATTTCACCTATTTCCTCACCTACCCATAACATCAGGGAGCATGCATAGAGATAAGTGTAGGAAACACAACCTATAGCTTCTGGGGAAAAAATCATAGTAGAAGAGGCCACAAAAACCCTTACATCCACTAAGATCCTTTCCAATCCCAACAAAAGGAAATGTGTAGCCTCTACTTCTACACCAAAAAAGAAGCAGAAGAGGCCAACACAACCAAGAAGACGATCACACCACCTTATAAGGAAAGGCCCTACAAAGGGAAAGGCTAAAAATCAAAATGAAATAGTTTTTGTGGTTGAGATTGAGGCAAATTTTGAAGAAGAAAGTGCATCTAGTGGTGACAATAAGGCCAAAACATTGTGACCTCTATATGTGAGCAACAATTTAGATTGTAATTCAAAGGACTTGTTTACAATAAAAAAGAAGAACAAACCTCAAAGTAGCCCTGTTTTTGAAGAAGGGTTTTTTCCATCTAATGATATTGAAGAAGAGATATTTTGGAGAAAGAAGAGGGATCAATTTTAAAAGGGAAGAATGAGAGAAAAGAGTTACAAGAAGCCTTGCAAACAATTAAATAATTAGAAGAACATATTAGGGGATACTAGTAGAGGGAGGAAGGATTAGAAAATGGAATATGGGAGTTAGAGAAAATGATACATGCATTTGAGCAACAAGGATCAAGATTGAAGAAACTGGCACAATTGGCTATTTTTGAAATTAACAAGAAAAATCCACATCCTATAAATCAAGATGCAACCTTGAGAATTCCTAAAATCCCTACTATGGTGACCCTTGGGATTGAGTTGTGGAATAAGATAAGAGAATTTTCCTAGAAATAGAAGGATTGTGAGGCAAAAAAATTTGAGTTGATGTTAGAACATACTAGGGAAATTAACAAAAAAGTATGCAAAAATTAAGAAACTAAGAGTCAAAATAGATGAACTTTGGCCAACAAGGTAGTGCAACTTCTAAGATGCAAACCTCCTGCTAGGGTTTATACCTTATAACTACAAGAAAACTTTATAAGCTTTTAGTAAATAGTCAATTGATTAGTGATCTTTCGGTGTCTTTATCTTTACCTACTCTATTTTTAGAAACATACAAGAAATAAAACCAAGATATGAAAGATTAATTATGTGAAAATTTATACCTACATAACTTGGATATTCCCCATGACTTTTCTTGGAACCCTTAGATTAAAGAATTGGTTTCATTTATATGAAATGAGCATCAAAGAGAACAGCTATAGAGGAGCTATCAAGAAAAATATTGTTGGATGTTGTAGTTGTATTGCTGATATGTGGTTGTCATTGATTTCAACACTATTAGCATTGTTGCATTAGAAGTTGTATATGTCAAGGATATTGAGAAAATTCTAATAAGAAGTGCTACAAGTTGTCACTGGTGAAGTGAAGTTCTTTCTGTCAATGTGTTCAGTATGTTTCTGTTCTGAGGTTGTGGACTAAAGGGTTTCTTGTTGAGTATGTCTAGTTTATCCACATTGAATTTCAGAGATCCACATGAAGAGTTGATCGAGTTATGGTGATTTTCATTCTGACAGTTTTTCTATCGCTTAGTTAGTGTTCCTGATTGAATATTTTGTGATTTCAGTAAGTTCAGTTGTTGTGGATGCTTCTTTGATGTTTCATGATGCTTGTGGATGTTTCTAGTTCATTCTCTATCTTTGTGGCATGTCCAAATTGATTGTTGTGCTCGTGATCTGATATTTTCTCTTGCGTGTTCATGTTTTTCATGTTCTTGGCCAACAAGGTGTTGAAGCGTGTTGTGGATCTTCGAGGAGAAATTAATTGAAGTGTTTTCATGTTGGAGATGTTGTTTTTGGTCTTCACTATGTTATGGTAGACCTTGGTTGATTCACATGAATAATATTTTTTTTTTTTGGGCTGACTGATTGTAATTATTTTTATCTTCTTGTGGCCGACTTATAGCGATGCAATTTCTTGTTGCAGATATAGAAGAGTGATTGTTTTATCATTTGGATGTGTGCATAAGAGTGAAGAGGGGTGTTAATGTGAAGTGCATGAGTCCTATGTGAGAATAAAGTCTAGATAATTTGAAGGCATAGTAGAGAGTGAAGAAGAGTGAAGAAGTGTTCATGTGCTTAACCGAAACTGTAACCAGGCATTAGCAGATGCTATTTTCTCAGTCCAAATCTAGATGGTTTTAATCTAAATATTTCTGTAAGATAGTATGTCTTCCTTGGGTAGTAATCCTTATTGTATTTGAGCAATGATCTCTAGGCAGTGTGCTTGAATGCATGTGCATTCCCCATTCATAGTTTCTTATACTTTTAACAGGTTATAATCTTATGGATTGATTTCCACCATGGTTTTTCCCCTAATAGGGTTTCCACGTAAAAAATCTTGGTGTTATGTGTGCTTATTATGTGTTGTTAATTTATTCTTTCATGATTAATGATCAGATCTTAAATTAAGGTTAATAAGTTGAATAAGTTTGAGATTTAGTGACAACTGATTCACCCCCCTCTCATTTGTTTGCCCTTGAGTTGCCACCAATTGGTATTAGAGCTTGTGGTTCCTTGGAAGAAGTTTAATAGCTTGAGGTGATCCAGAATGACGACTTATAAGAAGGATAGTCCTAGATTTGATGGAACAAATAATTCTTTGTGGAAACATCGAATGGAGTGCTATCTGAGATGCATTGGTGAACCCTACTAGAGCATTACAAAAAATATATATGTTATTCCACATAATGGTCCTACTACTTCTGTTGAGATTAGGGATGCTGAATATAATATCAGGGCTAAGGAGGTGTTGTTGAGTGCTTTAATTGATACTAAGATGAAAAAATTGATGGATCTAAAGACTGCTTATGAGTTCTAGAAGAAGTTGGAGACCTTGTATGAAGGTGATGCAAATTTGAAGATTGCTAAGCTACGAAGTCTGAAAGGAAAATATGAAAAGTTGAAAATGGGTGATGATGAAAATGTTACTACTTTCATGCAAAGAGTAAATGAACTTGTGTGTGGTATTAGATGTGATGGTGGACAGATAGATGAATCAGACATTGTTGCTAATGTGCTTAGATCTTTTCCTGATTCTTACAAAGTCAAGGCTAGTGCTATTGAAGAACTCTGAACTGTGACAAATGTTACCAGAGATATGTTGATTGGTAAGCTTACTACTTTTGAGTTGAGTGAATTTGGTGATGCCCTTCCTAAGGTTGAATATGCATTTAAGGCTACTACTTATGGAAGAGATATACAAAGATATAATCCAGGTGAAAGTTCATTAAGAAAGACATTCAAGTATGAGGATGAAATGAAACAGTTGGATGAAGAAGAAAGAGAGCTTGAAGAACTTGAAGCATTGATTGTGAAAAGAGAAGCCAGAGGACAAGGTAAGTATAAGGGAAAGTCTCCTATTAAATGTTTCTCTTGCAATAAGATAGGTCACTTTGCATCAAGGTGTCCTGAGAGAGTTCCCAAGCCAAGATTTAACAAGCCTAAATTCCAAAAGAAGTGTTACTATGTTGTTGATGAAGGTGTAACATATGATGAATCTAATAGAGGAAATTCAAGTGAAGATGAATTTATGTTTATTACTATCAAGGAAAATAATCTCGTGTCTATTGAATCTACTAGTTGTACAAATGTGGAGAAAGCCCTAGTTGGTCGAGTTGAAGAGAAGGATGAATGGGTAATTGACAATGGTTGTTCTCATCATATGAAAAGAGATAAAATTAAGTTTGTGAATTTGGAGAAGTATGATTGTGGTGTTGTGAGATTTGGTGACAACACAACTGGTGTGATTTGTGGAAGAGGATGCATTTCTCTTGATGGTAAGCATAACACTGATGATGTCTTGTATGTTGAAGGTTTGAAGCATAATCTTTTGAGTGTTGGTCCAATGGTTGATAAGGGATACAATCTTCAGTTCATGGATGGTAAGTGCAAAATATTGGGAAATTTTGGAAATGTGATTGCATCAAGTACACAAACAAAAGGTAATATTTTTCATCTGAATGTTGCTAGTAAAAGTTTCTTGATTGCTCAAGTTGATGAGAGTTGGTTATGGCATAGGAGAATGTGTCATGTTAACTTTGATAACATTCTCAAGATAAGTTCCACTAAAGTTGTGAGAGATCTTCCTAAGCTGATGAAACCTACTAATGCCATATGCAAAGAATGTCAGTTAGGAAAGAAAACAAGAATTTCATTTCAAATTAAACAACAAAAATCAAATGGATTGTTTGAACTTGTGCATACTGATTTATGTGGTCCTGCTAGAACTAGAAGTTTGCAAGGTTACAGATACTTCATGTTGCTTATTGATGATTATTCAAGGATGATGTGGGCTACTTTCTTAAGGGAGAAATATGAAGCTCTCGAAAAGTTCAAGATATTTAAGGCTATGGTTGAGATAGAGACTGGTTTGATGATTAAGTGTCTGAGATCAGATAGAGGTGGTGAATTCACTTTTGGTGAGTTTAATTCTTTTTATGAAGAACATGGAATAAAGAGACAGTTATTTGCATTGCAGACCCCTCAATAGAATGGAGTTGTGGAAAGGAAGAAAAAAATAGTTCTAGATGTAGCTAGAACCATGATGTTGGAAGGAATTGTGCCTCATAGCTATTGGAGATAAGCTATGAGTACTACTGTGTACACACTTAACTAGGTACAAATCAAAGGTGATATTGGTAAGACTCCTTTTAAACTATGGACTGATCAAAAGACTACTATTAGATATTTCAAAATATTTGGAAGCAAGTGTTATATCAAAAGAGATGAAGATATTGGAAATTTTTATGCTAGGAGTGATGAAGGAATCTTTCTGGGTTATGCTACTAGAAGTAAGGTCTACTGATGTTAAAAAAAAAGATTGAAGAAAATGGTTGAAAGTGCAAATGTTAAGGTTGATGAAGACATACCTGCACTATCCAGAACCTGTGGATATGATTTTGATGATCAGAATGACAGTACAAGCAAAGGATAACAAGGTCATATTGCAAGTCAAGTTCAAATCCTTCTAGCGAATCAAGAAAATCAAGAAGAAGGAGAAACTGATGAAAGAACAAAAGAGAGATCAGAAGAGCCTAAAGTTGAAGAACATTCTAAGAAAACTCCAAGGTATGTAAGATTGAATCATTCAGAGAATCAGATCATAGGTGATAAGGACAAAGGTGTCCAGACTAGGTGAAAAATTGTAGAAGAATACTATTTGATTTCAAAGGATGAGCCTAATAATGTGAATGAAGCATGCAAAGATGAGCATTGGGTTGAAATAATGAAAGAGGAATTGCAAAAAATTGAGAAGAATGACACATGGATTCTTGTTCCAAGACCTAAGGATAAGAATGCAATTGGAATTAAATGGGTCTTTAGAAACAAACTAAATGAAAAATGTGAAGTGGTTAGAAACAAAGCAAGACTGGTTTGTAAGGGATATTCTCAAATGGAAGGTATTGATTTTGAAGAAACCTTTACCCCTTGTTGCTAGAATTGAAGCTGTGAGATTGTTTCTTGCTTATGCTACTTATAAAGACTACAAGGTTTATCAAATGGATGTCAAGTCTGCTTTTCTAAATGGTGAATTGGAAGAAGAGGTATATGTTGAGAAACTTGATGGATTCCAGTCAACTGATCAGGAAGATATGGTGTGTTGATTGAAGAAAGCATTGTATGGTCTTAAGCAATCCCCTAGAGCATGGTATGTTAGATTGGATAAGTACTTGGTAAAACTTGGATTTAACAAAGGTACTACTGATAGTAATATGTATTTCAAGAATGATAATAAAGATTTGATTGTGGAAGTTTTTGTTGATGATATCATATTTGGAGGAGATGATAGCTTGTGTATGAAGTTTGCTAATGAGATGTAGACTAAATTTGAAATGTCAATGATTGGAGAGATGAAATTCTTCTTGGGATTGCAAATTACTTAGTTAGATAAAGGGATTTTTATATCTCAGTCTAAGTATGTGAAGGAATTGCTGAAGAAATTCGGTATGGAAGACTCAAAGCATGTTGATACACCCATGGTGACTGGATGCAAGTTGACAACTGATGATGATTATCTAAAGGAAAATCAAACAAGTATAGATCAATGATTGGTGGATTGCTTTATTTGATTCAAACTAGGTTTGATATCATGAATGTTGTATGTATTGTTGCTAGATTTCACACTAATCCTAAAGAATCTCATGTGACTGCTGTGAAGAGAATCTTCAGATACTTGAAAGGGACAATTAATTTTGGTCTATGGTATCCTAAAGATGATGATCTTACTTTCAGTGCCTTTACTGATGCTGATTGGGCAGGAGATGTGAATGATAGGAAAATTACTAGTGGTGAGCATTTTTCTTGGGAAAGAAGCCGATTTCATGGTTGAGTAAGAAGCGAAATGCTATTTCTTTATCTACTGTAGAGGCAAAATACATTGTTGCTACTAATAATTGTACTCAAGTATTGTGGATGAAACAGATGTTGAAGGATATCAGAGTTGTGTATGATGACCCTATTGTTATATTCTGTGATAACTCAATTGCTATGAACATTTCTAAGAATCTGATGCTACATTCAAAGACCAAGCATATATATATATATATAAAATTTCACTTTTTGAGAGAGAAGGTAAGTGAAAAGGAAGTCAAATTGGATTATGTTCCTACGAAGGAGTAGATTGCATATATCTTTACAAAGCCATTGTCTAAGGATACTTTTGAGTATCTCAGAGGAAAGTTAGGGGTGATTACCCCTCCTAATCAGAACTAAGGATGCATTGCTTTGCATCAATCTGTGCATTTAATGATCATATTTTGATCCGAATTGATTTTGTGGTGGTTGCTACTCAGGGGGAGTAGTCAGATGTTCAGAATTTTAGATATGTGGTTTGGAGCTTGTATTGAAGAGATCTTTGTCATTGATGTCAAAGGGGGAGAAGAGTAATGTGAAAAAGAAATTGCTGATTATTTGGGGAGAAAATCCTTGTGGGGAGAAGTGCATGTGAGGAAAGAAAAGTCAGAACTTAAAGGAAGAGTAAGTGTAGTTGTGTTGATGGTATTTTTCACATCATGTGTTTCCATCAATGCCAAAGGGGGAGATTGTTGGATGTTGTGGTTGTGTTTCTGATATGTGGTTGTCATTGATGTCAACACTATTAGCATTTTTGCATTAAAAGTTGTATATGTCGAGTATATTGAGAAAATTGTAATAAGAAGTGCTACAGGTTGTCACTGGTGAAGTGAAGTTCTTTCTGCTAGTGTGTTCAGTACGTTATTGTTCTAAGGTTGTAGACTAAAGGGTTTCTTCTTGAGTATGCCTAGTTTATCCACATTGAATTTTAGAGATCCACATGAAGAGTTGATTGAGTTATGGTGGTTTTCATTCTGACAGTTTTTCTATCGCTTCAGTTAGTGTTCCTAATTGAATATTTTGTGATTTTAGTAAGTTCAGTTGTTGTGGATCCTTCCCTGATGTTTCATGATGCTTGTGGATGTTTCTAGTTCATTCTCTATCTTTGTGGCATGTCCACATTGATCATTGTGCTCATGATCTAAGATTTTCTCTTGCGTGTTCATGTTCTTGGATGACAATGTGTTGAAGCGTGTTGTGGATCTTCAAGGAGAAATTAATTGAAGTGTTTTCATGTTGGAGATGTTTTTTTCAGTTGTCACTATGTTATGGCTGACCTTGGTTAATTCACATGAATAATCTTTATTTGTTTTGGGCCAACTGATTGTAATTATTTTTATCTTCTTATGGCCGACTTATAGCGATTCAATTTCTTGTTGCAAATATATAAGAGTGATTGTTTTATCATTTGGATGTGTGCATAAGAGTGAAGAAGGGGTGCGAATGCGAAGTGTATGAGTCCTATGTGCAAATAAAGTTAAGATCATTCGAAGGTAGAGAAGAGAGTGAAGAAGAGTGAAGAAGTGTTCATGTGCTTAACCCGAATTGTAACCAGGCATTAGTAGATGCTATTTTCTTAGTTCAAATCTAGATGGTTTTAATCTGAATCTTTCTGTAAGACAGTGTTTCTTCCTTGGATAGTAAGCCTTGTTGCATTTGAGTAGTGAGCTCTAGGTGGTGTGCCTTAATGCATGTGCATTCCCCATTCATATTTTCTTATACTTTTAACAGGATATAATCTTGTGGATTGAACTCCACCATGGTTTTTCCCCTAATAGGGTTTCCACGTAAAAAATCTTGGTGTTATGTGTGCTTATGATGTGTTTTTCATTTATCCTTTCATGATTAATGATCAAATCTGAAATTAAGGTTAATAAGTTGAATAAGTTTGAGATTTAGTGACAAATGATTCACCCCCCCTCTCAGTTGTCTTCCATTGAGTTTTCAACAGAGAGAAGTAATTTCCCCTTCTACTCAAGGTAGAAGCTGAAGACCCTCATAGGGTGGTGGAAGAATGGATCAGATTGATAGACTGAAGGAGGGAAAGGGAAAATATTTTGGAATGCAGAGAACAAGACTAAAAAATATTTCAAGAGCTTGTATTAGGGATTGGAAAAGAGGAACTTGATTTCTCTCAGGATAGATGAAGAGAATTGACACCAGAGCTAAGAAGGAAAGAACTCCACTCAATCTTTAACTACCTAGCAACATTAAAAAGATACCATAAGTACATATCAACCTCCCTTAAAAATGACATCATCTGGCTTCCCTTGACATTCCATCCTCTTCTTCTCTTGTTTCCAATCCCACATTGGACATGAAGAAGAAAATAGATTGATGCAACAGAAGAAACTAAATGGGAGAAGATATTAGAACAAAGTGGATTCTACCTAAATAAGGGTGAAGGAGTAACTAACATGGTGAACTACAAGGAAGTTGCATTACAATACAACCTAAGGCCCTAAGCTGCTTGAGAGCAAGAAAATAGTTAATTTGGGGGGATGATGAGCCATAAGAATGTCCAAATTCTTTGCTATAGTTGCTCATTTTTATCTTATTTTTACTAAAATCCAAAAGACATTACTAAACCCTTTTAAAATATTTTAAGAATTTGAAAGAATTTGAAGTTGATATATATTATAGTAATGAATGTACGTGTGAACATTGAATGTTTGTGAGTTTAGTAGAATTTAATGTTTAATCATAGTTTCTTACAATGAAAATGCCTTAAAGAAAGGACTAACGCTTGTAGAAAAAAAATTGTCAACTCATAACAAAAGGCTTCTCAACCCACAACAAAAGGATGATACTTCAATGCAGAGAGAAGAGTTAATCTACTACAACATGAGCATACTTTAAGAATAAGATGAAGGTGATGATTTAAGGATAAGATCATGGATGGACAAGTGTCACTCCATCTTTTTAATAAGTTATGGAGGAGAAAGGATTCTGTTCCAATAAGGAATAGAAGTTATAATCAAGATTGCTCTATTAGGGCACATTTCTAGTTTATAATGGTTATCTCAAATAGTGCAGAGTCCTTATTTGACTTCTACACTTCTTGTTCTTGCTAGTTATTGTTTTCTATTAAAAAAACATACTCCTCTTCTTTTTTGTATGAGAGAGTTGAAATTTTCTTTTATTTTTTTTACATTTAATAAATAAGTGGACTCTCATAGATCCTATATAACAAAGTACCCTACCGAGAAGAACATAGATAGATATTTGCATGTATTATATTGAATAAGATATTTTTATTACATTCTTCTCAAAAATATATGTATAATTAGAATATAATAGAGAAGATATTTCAGTAGCATGATTTATTGAGTTGAGTAATTGAAGAAGATCTCGTGGATGCAACAACTCAAGCAGGGCCACTTGAGGTACTGCATAGCTACATTAGTTTAGATGAGTAATTAGATTATGCATTATAAGTTTTAAATTATTGTTTTAAATTTATGCTATAATGAATGTTGTGTTATAATTTCTAAATTGAAAGTCAATTTATATTTTATTCAATACTCCTAAAGGCTAGTTGAATTAGGACATATTGTAGCATAAAAAGTTATAAGTTACAGTCACAAGTGATAAGTACATGTAGCATCTAACAATTATTAGTATTTGCTTACCCTATTTTATAGATAAAATTTAATTTCAGTTAAAATATTTTGATGTATTTATCTTTTTTCAATTACCTATACTCAACCAATATAGGATGTCTAGGATTCTTGATTGCATATATGGTGCTAGCATCATCTAAAGTTTACGAATCCCTAATTGATAATTTAAGGAAGCCCTCTCTTGAATAATGAACTGCTTAATATATGATCTATAGGTCCATTGAGCTATGTGTATGATCATATACATGAGTTAATTAGACATTAGGGGAAGCTCTACAACAGAGATGCCATAAAACGTAAAGAATTCACCATAATATTTAGCAAGATAATGATAAACACGGTTAAAGACTTTATACATAAATTTTTGGAGGTATAATTGGATGATTGGATGGTATATGGCTTGATAAAGGGTCATGTACAAGTACTTAGAATGCTACTAAATAGGTGTTGAAGTATGCATATTGCACTAAATTTGAAAAAAATTCATGTTTGTGGTACCTTATGGGACCTTATTAGGAAATACCATCTACAAAGAAGGTTTTATGGTAGACCCTATGAAATTTACTTTAATCATGACACTACCACCCCCTAAGACACCATCAAAATTAAAAAAATTCTTAGGATATATCAGATACCACCACAAATTCATAAAAGGCCATTTTGGAATAGTTGCACCAATGAAGGAACTACTAAAAAGAAAACTGATAGAAGTATTGACTAGAATGAAGAATTTTAATTAGCATTTAACATATTAAAGAATAAATTATAAAGGCCCCTATAATAATCTTCCCAAAATGGAATACATCATTTCATGTACATGTAGATACATCCAAATTTACCATAGGAGCAATATTGAGACCATCCCATAGCCTTTGTATGTAGAAAATTATCTAGGAAAGAGAAAAAATATACTAATATAGAACGAGAAGCCCTAGATATGATTTACGCATTACAAAAATTTAGATGCTATCTACAGTCAACATCATTCACATTATTTATAGATCATGAACCATTAAAGTACTTACTTAATAGACCTATCATACAAGGATAGATA
Organism: Sequoia sempervirens; assembly: GCA_007258455.2. Lineage (NCBI taxonomy): Eukaryota > Viridiplantae > Streptophyta > Pinopsida > Cupressales > Cupressaceae > Sequoia > Sequoia sempervirens. The sequence goes on from VDFB02256132.1 coordinate 120,132,023, forward strand.
TGTCAATGGTTACTCTTGTTCCAGGAATTTGATTTCAGATAATGGTAAAACTAGGAAAACACAATCAAGGACCTAATTACCTATCAAGAATAGAAACAAGAGAAGAAACTAAAAATTAATCAGAAGATCTACCTAGTGCACATCTATTTAGAATATTTATGCAATACCTGAAGAACTACATGATATTTCTATATTCTTATCTAAAGGAGAATTTCCCATAGATCTCTCATTGCATGCTAAATAATCTCTAGTGAAGTTCTTACCATATAAATTGATAGAAGGAGAATTAAATCACATAGGATGAGATGAAATCACAAGAATATTTCTTTATGAACATGAGAGAGAATCCATCCTAAAAGAAGAATGCAAAGGATTAGTAGGAGGAAATAATTGCAGTGAAATAACAACCAAAAGGGTTAAACTAGACATACTTTGGTGGCTAACCCTACACAAAGATGCAAAGGAATATGTACAACATTGTGACAATTTTCAAAGGGTAGGGGAACCTACTGCAAGGGATGAGATGCTTCTAAAATTAGTACTAGCATAGATCCCATTTTAAAATGGGTGATAGACTTTATAGGACCCATTGAACCACCAAATAAACACTCAAGAGCAAGATTCATAATAATAGGTGTAGAATACTTTAAAAAATAGGTAGAGGAAAAACCTACTAAAAACTATACCACAAAAATTTCCACAAGATTCTTATATCCAATTGTAATCACTAGGTATGGCTACCCATTAACTATAGTAAGTGACCAAGGAAAACATTTTGTTAATAAAGTGATTGTGAAACTTCTACAGAATTTCATGATCACACACAATAAGAGCTCACCTTACCATCCACAAGAAAATGGAGCAAGTGGAGCTCTAAATAAGATAATTGGGATAGCACTTACTAAGATGTGCAATGGAAATAGGTTAGAATGGGACATAAAGATACTTTTGATACTCTAGGCCTACTACACATCCTACAAAAGGACCAATAAGTTCACACCATTTCAATTAGTTTATGGAATTGATGTGATTGTTCCCATGAACTTTATAGTCCCTAATCTATGTACCACACTCATATTGTAGTAGGATGATGACGAGTCCCTAAGACAAAGGGCTTGACATGATAGAAACCTTTGCACTAAGATTTTTCAAATAGGGGATTTGGTCTTGCTATATGATAATAAATTTAAAAAGAAAGGCAAGTTAAAGGTAAGGTGGCTAAGACCAAACTATATACATGAAATTGCAGAATTAGGAGCGGTAAGATTAAGAAAATTAGATGGAAATTGTATAATGGGATATGTCAATGGCACAAGACTTAAACACTACCACCAACCAGAAGGATGAAAATCATAAAGTCTAAAAAGACACAAATTATATATTATCAATAAATAATAAAATAAAACCATTAGTGGTCCAAGGATGTAAATGGCTAGAAAAACCCATGAAACCCAATGAGAAAATGACATAAATGCTTCCGTCCTATACCAAATCTATTTAAAATCCCTCACAAATACACTAAACTCACTTTGCATTCCAAATATCTAAGTAAATAAATGTAATATAAACTCTACTAATCACACATACAATGAAAACCCTAACCTTAGTGAACATCACAAAGAAGCCACGACCCAAATACAAGAAATTCTAATTCAAACCAATGGAGGTTGAAAAGGATGGGGTGTTCTCGAGTATCCCTATAGATGTAGTCTACATGGAAGATGAACAAAAATACATACAAGCCAATAACAGAGAATGACGACACAAAATTTGAAGAGCTCAAGCAAACACTCCTCACCTAAGATCAAGTTGCATACCAACCTCAGTATCAAGAGGTAGGGAAGAAGAATCTAAATATCTAGAAGGATTTCCCATATTTTTATGATGAGAATGATTGGGTGTGACTAGTTCTCAATAGGGTCCATGACAAGTTCATATATCCTGACAAACCCTATTGGATAACAAAAATAAATTCATGCAGTAACAAGGTTGAGCATGGTGGGGGAGATCCTAGCAAAGAAAGTAGTTAAAAGAATGATACAATGACCACACTTGCTAGTGCAATACTAGATGGTTGTAGTCTAAGTTTCTAGGTAATTACAAACCTTGCTGCGTGGTATGCAACAATGGGGATAACATAAAAAATATACTACACCAATAGGGATAACCCCACAACAACAATGACTATCTATATTATATATCAAAGGGTGGTGGAAGGGAAGGATTTTGATCTCTACGAGGTCATGAGGGAGTAACTCATGGATAATATATAGAAGATTAAAACCTCTCAGTACAACTTCTCATATGACACATTATTGATATACCTAGTATTCTACTTCTTGAATGAGCTTCCCATATTCAAAGTCAAAGTGTGGAAAATAAGTGTTCTAATAGTATCTCAAATAAAAATGCACACTTGGTAGTTCCCAAATAGACAAACATATAGCATTGCATACTGGGGCCTCTTCAAGAGATTTCAACAACTACAAGCCATGGAATAGATACCATACGAATTCATCAAGCAGTATACCAGCACCATTACTTATTTTGTGGATAAAGACTATACATACATGGAGGTGGTAGAGCAACAATCAACTTGGATTCCTAATCTACCCTACGAGATATCCAAAAATAATTAGACGCTTAAGCCACCAACATCCCTAGCAAGCCAAAATAGCCAAATGCGAAGTGATTTAGCACATATAAAGAGACTATGGATCAAATCCATACGAAAAAAGCCTAGGAAAAGTTTGATAGAAATAAAGAAAAAATTCAAAAATAATGGGACATCTCACCAAAGAAACCAACATAACCATCATCTTCTCCACCAACTCTAAAAACCCATACACCAACTGTAAGAAGGTCTGGGAGACTACATGGGACTACAAGCACACAATTAGAGTGTCTCACATCTTCATCACAAACAATAATCACACAAAAGGTGCAAGAGATATCCGAAAATATCATACAAATGAGTGTGAAGAAGAAGAATCACAAATCAAGGGTCAAGCAGGTGGTTAAAAGGAAGATAATTCAAAATTACAAGGAAGAGGAGGGGGAAGATGAGATAAAAAATCCTCCATAGAAGAAGAAAAAGAAGGAACATAAAGTTGAAATACAACCAGAGGTAGCAAAGCAACTCTAACCACCAATAGATGTTATGGTGACTACAAATTCCATAATCAAACATGGTATTATTTCAAAAGTCCTATCCATGTATGAAGATACAACCACAAGTAATAATGATAGGATCTAACAGAACCTAATACTATACATAAGGAAATTTGATAAAAGTTTAGAGGAAGTGATCAAGGATGTACAATTACCTAATTTTTCTTTTCAACCCAATCAGGTTAGGCTGGGACAACACTGATTTGTTCTACTTTGTAGGAGAAAGGTACACAAAATATTCTGATAAAGTTACTCATAGTCATACAAATAGTTCCATGAAATAAATTGAGTTTTCATTATGCAATTTCTTTACCTAAAGAAGGAATTGTACACAAAATTTTTGCTTAAAGTAGTTGTTTAAATTCATTATAAGAGTATGCTTATAAGTTTCCCACACAAGTCATGGGAATAACTGAATAGGATGCAATAAAAGATATATTGTACATCTAGAAGTAAAAGAGGACATGTAAGAGAAAAGGGATCCATCATTTCCTGAATGATGAACCCCATTGTTGATCAGCTACATCTTTAATTCCTTTGTTGATAGCTCCAGAGGTGTCTACAGGGGACAAATAAAATGATGTTATAACTTAGGATTATGGGCCTCTTATATGTAAAACCATCAGATATACAACCTATCTCCTATTATGCATCAAATCAGAGAGTTAAAGGTGTCTCAAGATCAAATACACAGTTATCATGAAGATCCAAGAAAATTAAAGATCATCTAATCACCATTAGATGATCTCGGATTCTTAGTTTTCTTAACATATTTGTTGATTGTGCAGGTAAAGGTATTATTTTATCATACGAATCAATAAGAGAAGTCATAGCATGGGAACCTTATGAAGGCAATCTTGAATGTATACAAAAGAACATGAAAGTCCCAGTTAGGTGCTGGTATGTGCAAGAAAATTTGAAGAAGGAAATGTCAAGATGAGAAGACAAGGTTTCAAGAACAAGAGAAAACATTAGATAATAGATGACAGTCAAACCTTGAGGAGCAGAGGAAAAAAGTTCATAAAATGCAAAAAATGAAAGAATAGAGGCATGAATGAGTTGTGAAGTCACCATTTCAAATCACCAAGAGAAAACCTTTATTTATTCTCTAGAGGGATTCCAATGATAAAGGTAAATGGAACAACATACAAGAAGTCCATTTACAAAGTTGTGAGAGGTAGCATACTAACAATAGTTCTTATCTCAAAAGATCCAGATTGATCTTTGTTCAAGAGCATTTTAGAGAAAAGCTAGCTTACATTTTTGAGTGGTAGATCAAAGGGTAGGATAGTCATACATCTATGTAAGCCACAAGCAACCATAAAGCATGTATTAAAGAGAAATTTGAAGTCACAAAGAAAGATAGTCATTAAGGAGATATTTGATAGTGTGTATGAGACTAGACTAGCTCAATTTTATTGCTTTTGAAGAATTGGAATTTCACAATGGTGGCTTGAAGACAAATATATGATTGTCATCACAGGAAAACCGTATTACAAAGTGAAAATTAAGCCAAATGGTGTAGAGATAATCATGAGTAGTTGATTGGTTGAATTCATTCCATTTGTGGATATTAAAGCAAAAAATCAAGGTGCATAAGTGGTTAAAACTATGAATAAAATGATATAAGGGGTAGTCAATTTAGTCCATAAGGAACAAAGGCATAGTCATGTGTCAAAACAAGGTAGGAAGATTGTTTGACAAAATGATCCAACATAGAGAGGTACAAGGTTATTATAAGTATATATAATGAGGTGTTGAGTATAGAGATTTTCATATGCCTAGATGGTTATCACAACCTTAGAAATGGGTAGCAGTCTAATACATAGTCAAGGAAGGAAAGCATCTAGTTATGGAGGAAAATCATGTCATTGATATGACATTAAATTTATATAGATATATATTTAAATATAGTGAATGCCCATTGATACATGTAATTCAAGGGGTAAAAAATGTGTTGAGAAGAAGCAATGAATACTAAAAGACAGTGAATGGCCATCCTGACTATGTGATAGTGAATTATTCATAACTGTTCAAGAATAGTAGTGGCAGTCATAAAGGGTTTCGAAAGCACAATCATAAGTGAGAAAATATGGCTGGCACCACAAGGAGGGCATCAAAGCATTGTCTATCAGAAGGCTCTTGAGATGGTGTTGGTAACCTGAGGCCATTTCTTTCTTAGCTTAAGAAGCATTTTGTGGTCTTTAAGAAACTATATACAAAACAATGATTAAATAATGATAATGGAAGAAGGAAACCATGGCGGGGTCAACAAAAGAAAGAGAAACCATGCACAAAGTTACATTCTAGAGGAATACCAAGGGAAATGACATTTTTCATCATTTTTCTGTCACAACCAGAGAATAGAGGGTTTTTCATCATTTCTTTTAGAGAAATAAAAAAATATCAACATTTTCAAGAGTGACTTACCATAACACTGTCCCAGTTCAACCATTGTAGAGGATACTCAGTTCTTTCAAACCCTTGGTGGAAAAAACATGTCTACAAGAGAAAATAATACAAAATGAGTCGTGGGTAGTGTTAGAAGCTTCTTTTGAGTTTCTCAAGAAAACCCTAATCTTGGCCAACCCAAGTCTTTTTTTTCACTTTCATTTCATAAAGTGCATGAATATTAATACTTAGGTCTTGACCTTCTCCTAGTGAGAGGTGTGGAGTCCATGAGAGTCATAAGGAGGTAGAACAAAACAATGGATTAAATCTACCCCTTGTATTTTTCATGAGGTTAAGACAAAAATAAGTATGTGAAAAAATATTAAAGGTGATATACAAATTACTTTAATATTTGTCATGTAATGCAAGAAATAAACAATCACATAACACTTATTAATGTAAATCATAATTGATTGTCTTAATATTTGTTCAAATAGTTTATTCTTGTCCCAAATTCATGCAAAAAAAGGAGTAGAATTGAGGTGTTATACATGCGGTTAGAGATATTTCAAGTTCGATCTTTGACTTCAAGTCAAACTAATCTATTTTTGGAGTTCTCTTTGGTCAAACAACTTGAGAGGGGAAGTTTGGAGCTAAATTTTCTCAAATTGGAGCAATTATGAGCCCCCTTTTTTAGGATTTTATGTTTTTATTATGAGATGGATATTTTGGAGTGTAGTTGACTGTAGTTGACTCCTCTTGCCACTTTGGGATTGATTTTGTATTAAAGGAGGGAAAGCTTATGCTTTTTCCTTAGTTCTTGCTTTTTGTTCTCTCTTGCACATTGTAGATAGACTTAGAGTTTTGTAGCTCAGTTTATTTTCATGTAGCAGGAACTTTTTCTTTGGAATCAATAAAGAAAAGAATTATTGGTCCTATTTGGAGATTTCATTTTGCATTGTGGATATATGTTCTTGCAGATTTTCATTATGGTTCATGTGAATCCTTTGTTTTCTTCCTCATCTAAGAAATGCATTTTGAATTTTTGTCATATTAAATCAGGTCATATGCTGTGTCAAACCAATTTTGAGAAAAAATTGATGTGTAAACTTATTTTACCTTCAATACAAAACTGAAAATTGAAACCATCATGTGAAACACTTATGATTTTATGCAAAATCTGAATTGTGAACATCATAACCAACAATTTTTTATTCAAATTTATATGTCAAGGCTTTAGTTTTCCATTCCAAATTGTTGGTGTATCACCTCCTAGAATTAAATTTAAATTTCCAAAGTATCTTTCTATCCCTTTTCCAATTAGATCCATTAGTTTTTCTAGGAGATTCAAAGGGGAACTAGCCCATAATCTGGAGATTCATCTTCATCATGAGCAACCTATAGGCTCAAAGATGTTTCCATGTTTCATAGGATCACTGAGCCTCCAAGCTTAGCATCTAGGTGCAATCCTTCATGACAACACTTTCCATAACCAATAATTACCACAATCTGAGAGAGAAGGGAGAAATCCCTAAAAGAAGAAGAGGAAATAAGAGAAAAATCCATTACAGAGGTAGGGTCAAACCTTCTCATGGAACAAAATGAGAAACTCACATGAGCTCAAGCACAAGAGCTCCACACAAAGAAAAGAGTAGATACCCTAATGGGGGGACAACAAGAGGATATTGCTAAGCTATAGGAGGAATAAGAACATAATATTGAAGAAACATCTGCATTGGTTTCTCCAATCTAGTCAATTAAGGATTTCCAGGAAAAATTTTTTTGTAGACAACACCTACACCACAACTAATCCAGCTACTGGTGATGGGATCACAATTGAATCTAGAAAACATCTCCCCACTCCAAAAACTTCAATTAGGGGATATTTTTCATGCTAGCACAAGAGAAGAAATGATTCAATAGAATGTGGATAATGCAAGGCAACTAGAAGATGTAGTACAATCATTACAAAATTCAATTCCACACATACAAAGGGACACTTCCCTTCTCCTATTGCAACAACTTAGATAATTGGTAGAGGGTCTATAATTAGATTTGTAGGCACAAAAGAACAAAATAAGACAAGAATCCCAACAAGAAATTTTGAAGAAAAACACAAAGGATTCTACAAAAAGATGTATGGAAGCCCATTCATAATTGGAGAAATAGATAAAGAACATAGAAGGAAGCATGTAATATGGTAATATATTGTATCAATTTTCTCCAATGGTCTAATCTCACCAAGAACTTGAAGGATCAAATCATACAACTAGAGGCCCTAATAGTGCAAGATGCATCCTCTTATGATCCATTAAAAGAAATGGATGGAGAAATCAAAGTATAAATAGAGAATACACACACTCAACTACAACAACTCTAGGAGTAGAGGGAAAATATAAAGATGTAAGTGAAGCAACTAAGGGAAACCATACAAAATAAAACTAGAACACTTGTGCAGAGTGCTAGGAGAGGCCAAAATTGTAGCACAATAAATTTAGTTACCTAAGAATCTTGTGAAGGAAGAAGCTACATATATAAACACTCAAGGATACAAAAAAATACTCTAGCAATAAAAACAACAATGGGATACTACACTGGTACAGTTGAAGATCATATACAAGCATATTCTCTCAAGCAATTGAGAAATATGTCTTGAGGACAAGATATAATTTTGAAAGGGGGAATAATGTTAGGAGGATATAAGACAAGGAGTAAAAGATACCACAACCTATCATATAGGACTTGTAGAACCTTAGGCTGATTAGGAAGATAGAGTAAGGGGTGCCCTAAAAGGGTCATGTATTTATAAGAAACTAAGTGATAATATATGTATGTAATAGATATTAGAGAGAGATATAGATGATAAGAAAGGATTGTAATATAGAGCAAAGACTAAGACCTACTAATGTAACTATTATATATATAAGGAGTTATAAGGATTCAATATATATCTGTTATGTATGACCGTTATTCTTGTTTAAGTTAGACATGAGATGTTGTTAGATATAGATTGTTACAACACTTACTCTATTCTCTCACTATGTCCTTTGAGGTATAAAATGACTACATAAGGGATACTAGGGTTCAAATCTCTAGATTGCAATTCCCCCATTTCTTCTTGCTATATATATATATGCATAAGGAGTTATAAGGATTCAATATATATCTATTATGTATGATTGTTATTCTTGTTTAAGTTAGACATGAGATGTTGTTAGATATAGATTGTTACACCACTTACTCTATTCTCTCACTATGTCCTTTGAGTTATAAAATGACTACATAAGGGATACCGGGGTACAAATCTCTAGATTGTAATTCCCCCATTTCTTCTTGCTAACAACTACTAAAATTACTCCAAAATTGAGAAGTGTTAATACTCTTGCAAGAGCATAGATCTACAAATATATTGTATCTTATTTGTTGTTGTTGAATAATATAATTGATCTGTGTTTTGGAGTGTGGGGTTTTTCTCCTGAAAGGTTTTTCCCCATGTAAATTATGTGATGTTTTCCATTGTTTTATCTATTTTATGTATGTGAATCTAATTTTGTAATAGTTTAAAGGTTTAAGAAAATTTTGTAACTCTCTCCTTAGATTAGTGTAGGAAGCGTCTTTTGTGCACTCAACTTCCTTTTAGATGGTATTAGAGCCTGAACAACTTTAATTTTGTTGTTGGGTTTAAAGGGATTTTTTAGCTAATCTTTGTTTCAATGGGAGTTTTGCATAAGGGTATTTTGTGACCTTGTTGTAGGAAAAAGATGGAAAGCACATTTAAAAGAATCTAAATGGAGAATTTTAATGGTGGAAACTTTGAGTTATGGAAGTTAAAAATGAATGATATGCTCATGGATAGAGATCTATGGGCTATAATATCTAGTGCAAAAATAACTATCACAACCCAAGAAGATTGGGATATGATGGCCCAGAAAGCCTAGGGTTTGATAAGACTCTTCTTGGCTAATTCTGTTCTCTTGAACGTCCATGAAGAGAATACTTAAAAATCCCTTTGCAATAAACTTGGAGATGTTTATTAGGCTAAATCCATGGTAAAAAGTTATTCCTATGAAAGCAACTATATTCTCTGAAGGTGGAAGATGGAGGGTTCATTATAGATCACCTAAATTTGTAACGTCCCGCCACGTAACCCTAGAGAATGATGCAAACACAATAGAAGTGTAGCATTTTTTTTAAAGTGTAATATTAACATGTAAAGTAAACTACACTTAACACATACATCCTCTAAGATACGCGACAATGCTTACATTCAAATCCAAATAATCAAAAGTAAACTAATCCATAGCATATACATATTACTCATGAAATTAAATTTCATACATCTAAAGCATTTAATTCATCTCATAAGATACAAAGTACATAAAGAATCATTCATAGATTGCATTCATTCCATAAAGAAGTTACAAGACTAATTTCCAAAATTAGGAAGAACATATAATAATGTTACAATTACAATGATACAAGATTCCTCCTTGAATAGGGTATGTACAGGATCATCATGGAAAAAACAAGCCCTTAAGTGGCAAAAAATTCAGAAAAATCAGAGTTAGGAAACTTGACGTAAAAATTTGAATAAGTTATCTATATTATTTAAAAAATATGTAAGAATAGAATTTGTAGCAAATTGAATGTAGTTTCTAAACTACTAGGTTTGAAAATTCTATTTGGTGAAAATTTGAAATTTCAATGGAGTGGTATTAAATTTCAGGGAAAAAAAAGTAGGTGTTTGTCTAACCACCTAACCACAAAAAATGATAATATTTTTTCATAATATTTTAGATATAAGTAGAGGACTCATGCCCTGATGTGATGCATATTTTTTGTAATTTTTTTCCAAGTAAATAATTAATTATGAATTTTTATTACAATTTTTTAAATATAAAATCGTATATCGACCACCTTAACTTGGTCAAAACTTCATGAAATTTAATTTTTCTTTTTTAATCCTATAGTATGCAAAGCATAGAATGTGACACATGTTTTGGATTCAAAAATGTGATACCATTTGAAAGCTATAAATGTTTTTCAATCAACCTATCTATTAGGACTTTAGTCATAATTTGAATAAAAAATGAATAATAATTAATTATTAAATTCAAAGTAAAGCATAATTTATATCGGTGGAAAGCTGAGAATCTCCTTTAAAAACCTTTTTATTTTCATTAATTTTGGGTAAAAAAATAGTCGTCAGCCACATACCCATCATATTGCCACTTTTTGGCCCATCATGATCCTGCACATACCCAATATAAATGAGTAGTATATACACAAAGTATCCAACTGATACAAAAGAACATAAGAAATTATCAAAGCAACTGGTACATGTGAGTTCTCCAATCTGGAAGATCTCGCCATCACAAACATGAAATGGGAACCCAATGATGTAAGGTGCACATTCCACCCAACCAAGTGGTACCTGAAGGCCCACCCCTCATTCTAGGAGATAGTAAAAGGGCTTCCTAGACAAAACCAACAACCTCTAGACACAAGAAACACACAATACTAATCTACACAGTTACAATACATTACATAAAGGTTACATTACTTCTAGAGTAAAAGAATCAAGTACATCAACTAAACATTTAAAACCATTGTCATAGGAGGAGTGTCATCACAAAGTTGCATGGGTTACCTTCGCGAATCTTCCTAGGCCCTGACCCCCATCTTGGGTTACCCTGGTAGCCTCTCACAACCCTCAACCCCACATGCAAACCAATGCAAAATCAATTATCTTTCAAAGGAACAAGATAATGATCTTTCCATTCCAACCCTTCTCATCTCATCCCAAGTCTAAACAAGCCCTTGAGTCCATGAGCGAGGCACAATTAACAAGTTATATGTTTTAAACTACCATTTTCCCTAATTCAATTATTTAATTTCCACTAAATTAACTCTCACATGAGTTACCCTGGCACCACTTTGTGTGCCAACCCCTAGTGTGAGCCACTCCCCTACTGAAAACACAAGGATATAATCCAAAATACCAAGGGTAGACAAAGTGCACAAAAATTGATAATAAATACCAACCATAATGCAAGAGACAACACATCCCGTTCGTAGTAACCGGGTGTTTAAACTAAATTATAACCAAGTGCACTACCCAAGGAAAACAAAGGGCTGAACCATAAAATACAACAATCCCCCTCACAAATTTACATCATCTGGAAGACTTACATACATAACTAACCAAATTTCCTGAAAAAGAACAGAATAAATCATAATACAATAAGCAATTTAAACAAGAAATAAGACTACCATTAGGATTTTCTAAATCCAATTTCCTTATCAAGAGAACAATGATACATTGTTCAAATTAATCTAACTTATAACAATATCATTTACAAACAATAACGGAATTAAATATAATTATTTAAATCAATTTCCCAATTACATCAATACAAAAATCAATTTCCTCTTTTAAATTATATCATTTGAAAATTATCTATTTCATGCATTTGCATGCATCTATTTAAAAATACATATATATTATTTAAATATTTAATATCCAATTATAATTTCCAAAATATAAAATTAAATATATATATATATATACATACATATATATATATTTGCATATATATATACATATATATATGTATATTTATATATATTTGCATATATATACATACACACACATATATATATATATACATATAGATATATATACATATACATATGTATATGTATATATATTTGCATATTTATACATATATATATATATATTTGCATTTAAAAATTTAAAATCCAATTATTAAATTAAAATCCCAATCAATACAAGGGCAGACAAAATATTAAGGTGGGTGTTGTTTATACATTGGCCGACTGTACACAGCCGAACCCCATCATGGGGTAGCGGTTGTGGGAGTAGCACTAGTGCTGCCTGTGAAGGCAGCGCTAGGTACTTCCCTCACAACGTGCCTCCCCTTGTGGGGACAACTATGGGGGTAGCCCCTTGCGCCTCCCCCCTATGCATCATTTCAATTTATTTTTTTAATATTTAAAACCTGCAAATTTATAAATTCACCATACGGATCTTTAGACTATATTTTTTTAAATAAATCCCTACAGAGAACTTCAATAATAATAACACGCATATATATTTTTATATATGTATATGTATATATATAGTATATATACATATATATATATATAAATATATATGCATAACTAAATCAATACAATTGTCTAGAAGGGAAAAATTTTAACAAAATTTTCTACATGAGGATATAATCAAAATAACACAGAGGTTTTCTACAAATTTAAACAGGAAGATTTTAAATCCATTCCTATAGAGATTTCCAAATTTCTCTATTGTTTTCCCTCTAGGTTTTCTATTGTTTAAAAACAATTTCAACAAAGGCTCTCAGATTTCACTATAAAATTTTCTATAGAAGCACTAAAATATTCATGACAATTTTTCAAACATAAAATTCTTTCAAATCTACGAAATATATAAGCTTCTATACAGATAAAAAAATTCTTCTTGCACAGGCAATCTTTCCAATTTGTAAAACAATAAAAATAATTAAAAGAACTTGTTTTCAGATGCTTGAGGAAATGAAGTTTGAAGAAGAGCTTCCCTTCCAGATTCCAAATTGCCAAAGCTTCCTCCAAGAAAACCACTTTTCCAGAAAGAAGAAAAATAAAACCAGAGCCAAAAACTTCCTGAGAACCTCTTTAATTTTCAACATCTTCCTCAAAATATCTTTTCCATTCCTGTGAATTAACCTCTTTCCACTTTTAGTTATTGCAATTAATCTCTCTGAGAATAAATTTCCAACTATTGTGTTTAATTAATTTTCTAACACATGTCAAATATAAAATATCTTTTAACCAATTCACAGATATTTCCTCTTTTGATAATTACAAGATATTTGTGCAATATATAATTTATAATTCAAATTTCACATATTAATTTCTAATTAAATTTAATCTAATTAATTTAATCTCAAAGATTAAATCACTTTACAAAATAAAATAAATTTAATTAATTAAATCAAAAATATAGCTTCTAACAACATTAATCAAAATTAATTAAATAATAACTGAAAATCATAATAAGCATTAATTAACATTAATTTCCCACAAAACATACCTTGTAAAATAAATAAACAACAAGGAAAACATGGACACCATGACAACAAATCATACTGAAACAAAGACTAATGACACACTATGACTAGGGTTGTGGCTTGACAAGGAAACCCCATTATTATCTCCCAATCAACTATACTATTGGGCATTGGGCATCCTCAAACCTGTGGATCTAGGTGGAGTTGATGACCTATACTTGTAATATTGCAATCAAAACATATGTCGTACATATATATAAACCATAAATCAAACACACCATGAAGAGAAAATCATGGAATCATAAGGTGCTCACAAGCGAGTGATGCAATTCCGTTCTCTTCACCAATATAGTGTCACATCAAAACTGATAAAACTAAAATATCAATTAACTACATATGAGCATATATCAATATCAACTCAAATAATCAACTATGCTAGCCAGAAAGCATGTCACATAAACAATAATCATCCATATAGTGTACCATCGCATCTAAATATAAAAACCATCATTGCTACAATGTGAACGATCAAATAACAACAACATAGTATCATGGTCTATCAAAGTAAAAGCACTGTCTGAAAACATAAGAAAATCAGAGGGGTACTACAAAATGCCTTTAACATGTTGATAGATCAACTAGGTTCTATTGGTGACAAGATTGAAGAAGCTAATTATTGCATGCTTTGGTTATGTTATTTTTTGGACTCATAGGATCACTTGGTAATTGCCACTAGGAGTACTTACTACCTTGCAAGATGGATGAGGTGGTTGCTTTGCTATTATCTAAAGAGATTCCAAGAAAATATTTTGAGATGGATAAGGAGGCCCTTGTTGTTCATGGTAGATATAAAGAGAAAGGAAAGAATAAGGAAAAAAAGTAAAAATCCAAATCTTTGGGGAGATCTAAGTCTTCTTGTAATTCCAAGGAAAATTTTTGGAACTATGAAAAATCTAGTCATTTTTGCAAAGAGTATTTGGCTGTGAAGCTTACACTCATGTTTTGATTGAGAAGAGGTCTAAGTTGGAGACAAAGATAGTGAAATGTATCTTCATCGGCTAAGGTGTCAGTGTGAAGGGGTACAAGCTTTGGGATCTAGTTTCCTAAAAGGTTCTCTACAAAAGAAGTGTTATTTTCTGAGAGATGAAACCTTCCACTGTTGAGCTACAACCAAAGAAAGAGGAGAAACAAAAGGAGGTAGTTCAAATTCCACCTACTCTAATGAAAGAAGAACTACGTACTTCTATTTGACCTAATGATGAGGATAGCTTGAGTTCAACTTTTAAAGTTTTGAAGAAGAAGAACCTCAACCTCAATAGTTTAGGAGGTCTACCAGAGATAGACAACAACCTAAAAGATTTGGATTTTCACCTAAATGGTTTGGTTATTCATTGTTGGATTACAGTTACATTTTTTCTTTGATTGCTAACATTGATGAGCCTATGACTATTAGAGAGGCTATGGGTATGAATTTTGCAAATTCTTGGATGAAATCCATGAATGAAGAGATGGTTGTATTGAAGAAAAATAATACTTAGGATCTAGCACCTTTTCCTAAAGGAAACCCATTGGATGTAAATAGGTGTTCAAGAAGAAATGTGGTCCCAATGGCAATATTTAGAAGCATAAGGCATGTTTGGTCACTAAGGGGCATTCTAAAGTGGAGGGAATTGACTATGGTGAGATATTCTCTCATGTTGCAAAGGGGTATGTGCAGGATCATGAAAAAAAAGGCCCTTAAGTGGCGAAAATTTTAGAAAAACCAGAGTTAGGCATCTTGACGTAAAAATTTGAATAAGTTATCTATATTATTTCAAAAATATGTAAGAATAGAATCTATATCAAATTGAATGTAGTTTCTAAACTACTAGGTTTATTTTAAAAAACAAAAAAATATACTAGTGAAAATTTGAAATTTCAATGCAATAGTACTTAAATTTTAGGAAAAAAATAAGTAGGTGTTTGTCTAACCACCCTAACCACAATAAAATGAATATATTTTAAAAAAATATTTTAGATATAAGTAGAGGACTCATGTGCCAATGTGATGCATATTTTTTTGTAATTTTTTTCCAAGTAAATAATTAATTATGAACTTTTATCACAACTTTTAAAAAATATAAAACCTCATATGTTTGACCACCTTAACTTGGTCAAAACTTCATGAAATTCATTTTTTTTAAAAATCCTATAGTATGCGAAGCATAGAATGTGATGCATGTTTTGGATTAAAAAAATGTGATACCATTTGAAAGCTATAGATATGTTTCAATCAACCTATCAATAAGGAATTTAGTTATAATTCAAATAGAAAATGAATAATAATTATTTATTAAATTCAAAGTAAAAAATAATTTATATTGGTGGAAAGTTGGGAATCTCCTTTAAAAACCCTTTTCATTTCATCAATTTTGGGTTAAAAAAAGTTGTCGGTCACATACCCTACACATACCCATCATATCGCTACTTTTTGGCCCATCATGATCTTGCATATACCTTAAGCTGACATCTATCTGGTTCCTATTATAACTTGAAACAATGTATGGTCTAGAAGTGGAATAGATGGATGTGAAGGTATGTTCCTTCACAATGACCCAGAGGAAGAAATTTATATGTCACAACCAGAGAATTTTGTGGCTAAAGGTAAAGGACATTTGGTATGCAAGTTGAAAAAGTCTATGTATGGTCTTAAAAAATCAGTCCCCTAGGATGTGGTACCAGATATTTGACACCTTTGTGTTGTCTTTGAGATTTTTGAGATCTAAATCCGACCATTATGTTTATTACAAATCTAATAATGGTTGCATTCTCATAATTGCATTGTACATAAATGATATGCTATTTTTTGGGAATGGTAAAAGTTTAATTCTAGATTTAGAATCTCAGTTGTTAGCATAGTTTGAGAGGAAGGATCTAGGTGCAATGAGATACATTCTAGGGATATAGATTAGAAGAGACAGAGCTAACACAAATATTTGGTTAAGCTAGAGCAAGTATGTAAATTCAAACTTGTAGATAATTGTTCCTATAACGTAGGGGGACAAAGCTTCCTGTGGAGGATCATCCAAAATATCCTATTGAGATGGAGGACATGAATAGAGTACCATATGCAAGTGCTATTGGTACTCTTATGTATGCTATGGTCTATACAAGGCAAAAAATTGTCCAAGCAATGGGAGTCCTTAGTTAGTTTATGGCTAATCTTGGATGGATACATATGAATTTTAGATTAATTGATTAAACTAACTGTATTGCAACAAATAAAAATATCCATGTTAGATGGATTAAATGATAGAAATGTGATGTGTAAATGAAATCTTATTAATGATGTGATTTATGATGAGTAAATTAAAATTGGGTTACTATTCAAATAATGAATGTTAATATATTTTTTTGATCACATTTCAATCTTCTTCATCTATATGTTAAACATATTAATGGGTGGTGTAGACATCTAAATTTGGACACTTACATTTGTCCAAATTTATCCCTATTCGTCTAAATATCCTCTTGTTTGCATTAATTAAGTAATATTGCTATTATTTAATTAATACCCTTAAATTATTTTAAATCCCTAAGGTATTTAGTTAATAATTAAATACCTAATTTCTCAAAGAATTAAATAAAGAATACATTTATTTAATTCCTCACATGTCACATCCTTCATCACTTTCACTTAATCCTAATCCATTTCCTAATCCCATCATTAGGGATGAGCATGTGACTAATCCATGATTAGGATGTGTCACATCCTCTAACTTTTGCAAGTTGGCTCTTAATCTTCGTTAGCCACTAATTGTCTTCTAATCACTGATTAGTTAGTCTAATAATCAGTACCTTAGTCAACTCTCTTATCTCCCAAGGAATATTAAATTCTTTTTATTATCCCCATGTCCTTCCAAATGGAATTTTAAATTCCATTTTATCCCTCCTAGGAATCTCCTCTTCCCCATGTGATCATTGAAAGGTCACATCAGTCACATGGGTTAGGAACCTTGTATTATAAGAACCTTGTCTTATCCAAGGTACTTCTGAACTCCCTTTTTGGGAACTTTGTTTTATCCTTAAGATATCCCCAATCATGTGAATTTAAAATTCACTTTTATTCCTCCAAGGAATCTCCTCTTCCCCATGTGATCATTGAGAGGTCACATCAGTCACATTCCACATCACTTGTCCTTCTTCCACATCATTTGTACCATTTGGACACTTCATTCTCCACATGGCAAGATGTGAGGGCTTGTGAGTCCTCAACTCACCATATCCCTCCATCTTGGCCATGGTGGCTCAATCCCAATCATTGAATTCTCTAGAGAATTCAATTTCTTCTATAAATAATCCCCCTTCTCATTCATTCAGGGACCTTATGAATTTTTATCACACTTATGCTCTCAAGCCATTTAAGCACTTCTTTGCATACTTAGTTTTCATCCTTCATTATTGCACACTTTTAAGCTTTCATCCCATCCTCTTGCATCCATTTTTATTAGACTATCACATAACCACCTTCATCATTTGCATCTTCCATTGCATCTTCAACCCTTTGCATCTCATTTTAGATCATTTTCCATCCAAGGAGCACACACTCAAGCTACATCAATGGCCAACCAATGATCAACATAGATAAAAGGTATATTTAATTGCTTTATCTTTCTTTTATTTGTGTTCAACGTAGCCCAATCTTGAGGTGGTCTAATGTTCTTTTATCTTGCATTTCTTAATTAGTTTTACATATTAGGAGGTAATAACACTTGCACACATTTCTAGAATGCACGGCGGGACCCACAAATGGGTCCTTTTTTCTTTTATGTTTGTTGTTTTTTGATTGTTTGCATGTTCAGGCGACACAGGGGCAACTCCAACCTTAGTAGAGGTGAATTTGACCTGAGTAGAGGAAACTTTGACCTGAATAGGGGTGACCCCACCCTCCGATAGGTGACCCCGCCCTTAGAGGGGTGACCAAGACCTGACACAGATGCCTGCTTGAGTTAAAACAGTCAGTTTCATTCTCTGTTTTGGCAACAGGGGTGACCAAGACCTGCAGAGGGGCGACCAGGACCTGACACAGATGCCTGTATGAGACAATAGTTAGTTTCACTCTCTATTTTGGCAACAGAGGTGACCAAGACCTGCAAAGGGGCGACCACGACCTGCAGAGATGTGACCACACCCTGATAGGGGTGACCAGGCCCAAAATAGGAGCAACCCCACCCACATAGAGCCTTCTGCAAAGAAAAAACAACATTTTATATCATTTTTACAGATTGTTTTCTGTTGTTTTTGTTATTACTGACCCCCTAACTCGTGTTGCTAGTGATTGTGAAGGTTTTTACTAACGTTTGTGTAGTTATTTCACGCTTGAAAAAGAACAGAGGTTAAAACTACTAACACATTTGTTGTAGGATGAAAGGACCAAGGCATTTAGTTAGTTATTTTCTTTCATTTTTGCACTAATTAGGCACATAGTCTAAGTAGGGGAGTCAATACATTGTGGGGTTTTTTTATAAGTAAGTTATTGATGTATCCAATCCCCTTGCACCATTTGTTGATTTTGGGTGAAGAGAAATCATAGCTTACTTAAGTCCTTGTGTTACCCAAGGGGGTGTTACATTGTTCAAGTTTTCCCCTTGCACTTCGTGTAAGCCTGGGGAGTAGCCAAAAATGGTTAGTGTTCTCTTCTTATTGGGACCTGCTTGGGGATTTCATCACCCCAAGGGATGATTCCAACCATGCATATCAGCGAGGTATATAAAGGGGGGATGCCAAAGCTATACCCAAATCCAGTCATGTCCTGTCTAGTGGAGTGTTGAAGCTAGGGTGATACCTAGATAGACTTGAAGAGTTGGTATGAGCCTTCAGTATCTCGTTGGGGTTCCCGACTCACGCTTGTGACGGGCTGGTGTCACAGTTGTGCCTCACGTACTGAGAATATATCTAGGACTCCCTAGATCACCTTGTTTAGCCTAGTTAGAGGGCTATGTTGGCCATACCCCTCATACTAATCATAGGATTGTGCTGCTTGAACAATCTTTTCTGTGAAAAACCAGTGCATATCTTACTAGTCCAGTCAATCTTGCCTTTGCTTGTTGTTTGAAGTGTTTTTTGTCTTTTTCCATAGTCGTTTTGCCTAAGTCAAGTTCAGGTATATTGATAGAGGTGACCACGCCTTGACCAAGAGCAACCCAAACCTCAAGAGGGGCGACCTTGCCCTCCGTTTAAGTCATCTTTGAGTTAAAAATTGTTCACTTTTCACCCAGATAGGTGAACCCACCCTGAACAAGGGTGACCAAGACCTATCCAGGGGAAAGAAAACCCTACAGAGGGGTGACCATGCCCTAAAAGGGGTGACCAGACCCAAAACAAGGGGCGATCCCACCCAAACAACTATTTTGCACTTTGAACAGTCAGTTCTATCTCCTGTTCAGTCATTTCATCAGTTCGTTATCCCATTCTAACATTCCATGAGTCCGTTTTCCCATTCTGAGCATCCATTCTGTCATTCCGTTAGTCCATTTCCCATTCCTAGAGTCCGTTCTCCCATTCTGTGAACCCGTTTGTTTGTTTAGAGAGTTCATTTTTCTGATCGGGGAACCCATTTCATTGTTTGGGGAACCTATTTTTTTGTTTGGGGAATCTGTTTCATTATTTAGGGATCTCATTTCACCATTTAGGAAACCCGTTCCATCATCTAGTGAGTCCATTTCACCACTTGTCAGGCTCGTTTGACCTCGTTTCTGATTTAAACAAGTCCAAAAACCAGTTAGGCGACCAAGCCCTGGGAATAGGCAACCAAGCCCTGGGAACAGGCGACCTCACCCCTTGAATAGGAAATCCTACCCAATGTAGAGATTCAAATAGTTGGGGACCTAAAACCTTGTCGTTCGCTATGATCTAAACACTTTCATCACCTTTCGTTCTCTTGTAATATGCACTTTAGCCCATTTGCACTTTCCAAAGGTCATCCATTCATCACCTGAATCATATAGGCAAGCCTTAGAACATCTCTAGATTGCATGTTCATCATCATTTTCCCAATCCAAATCCCCTAAACCTTGTTTTAAAGTTTATTATCCAAATTGACCTAGGCATCTAGATCCGATCGTCATCCTATACATCAGTCATCAACTTCGGCCCAATCAATCCAGTTCCATCTTGAGGTGGATTCGGCACTGTAGTCATCTATCTGTCCTTCAATCTGATCAACCAACACCTTAAGTCACCCAGGGTGATTTCTAAACTGGGTTTAGAATCCCTTACATCATCCATCATCTAATCTTTTTGGTCATTTCGTCAACTAATTTTGATCCATCATCTAATCCTATCAATTGTTTTACCGATCAATCCTATCCAATCATCCAATCAATCCTATCCAATTGTCTAATCAACCCTTATCCAACTATCTGATCTCATCATCCAATCAATCAATCCTTTATTTAGGTCATCCTTTCATTGAGTCTATATCCATCATCAAATCATCCATCCCAATCACCTAGACTTTGTTTTAGGGATTTTGATTTTGACACAAAAACTTTCAGAGGCCATAACTTTTGACTCGGGTGTCCATTTGGGCTGAAATTTTACAGGTGGTTGCATTATGAGGTGGCATGTGGATTCCCAATGACCCTTATTCGATTGGTCCCCCATTTTGGCACATTTTTGAGGCCTCAAATTTTCATCTTGACTCTCAAAATTGTAATTTAGTGTTTTTTTCTAGTTTTTGAAAAATCATTTTCGTTAATAACTCAGAATGTATGTCTCAAATTTAGGATGTTAGTTGGAAATTCATCCTACCTTAGTTTTAGGAAGTTTTTGGGGAAAATTGGACTCTCAAAGATATGCTTGTGTAGTTACCTAAAATGGAAAAATTTGACAATTTTTGAAAACTGCCAAATCTGGAAAAATTTGATTATCAACACCTTATGTCCTTTAGTTAAAAAACCCTGAACCTGGTGTAGAATCAATCCCATCACATCCTTCAATAACCCTAACTTGAGCTTTAATCTAATCCCAATCTAAGCTTAACTTAAACCCCAATCTGAGCTTTAGTCCAAGAGCTTCAAATCTTAAGATCCATTATTCCATCTTCCAATCCATCCTATTTATCCTTTCATCACCTTTTCTTTATCTTCTAATTGTTCGTTCCCATCTCTTCAATCCGTATCCATCTAATCTGACATCATGAATCCTTATCCTTCACCAATAGTAGTAAAGAGAAACCCTAATTATGTTGAAGATGATAATGAGAATCTTGTTGATCAAGAAGTATACGACATAGATCCACTTGATGCTATCATTTCTAGTAAGATTTCCCCAACCTCTTTCCAAAATTCAATCACTCCTCTGAGCTATTCTATTACATCTTCATCAACACCTAATAATGCTCCTTATGCTACTTTTGACAAGGGATATTCATTTTCTTCCCCATCCATATCTTCATCATATCCTTCATCTACATCTTTCTCGTATACAACATCCACGTCCTCCTATCCCAATCCATCATCCCAATATCCTTATCTTAATCCACTATCTCAGTCTTCCCATCCTAATCTACCATCCCAATACTCCTATTACAATTCCCCATCCATGTCCCCATATCCTAATCTCCTTACCAGTCTAATCCTACACCTCCATCAACCTATCACATCCACATCTTCCTATCTTAATCCACCATCAACATCTTACTATCCTAACCCGCCATCTCAATCTTCCCATCCAAATCTACTATCCCAACATCTTTATTACAATCCACCACCCACATCCTTTGGCCCTAATTTACTATTCCAACATCCCTACCTTAATCCCCTATCCAGTCCTAATCCTCCATCCACTCCTAGTCTTCCATCCAATCTCGTTCCTTAATCTAATCCCAATCCACCAATCCATAGTCCTAATCCTCCACCAATCCATAATCCCTCATCCACTCCTATCTCGCCATCTAAGCCTCGGGTATGCATGATTCTCACTCTAGAAGTTCTCCAAGGACTCATGAAAAAGAAGACATCCCCAACTCCACATCATGAAGTCATGGAACCATGCCATCCCAATCCCTCATCCACGGTCATTAGTGATGAGACTCTTCTCCAAAAAACACCTATCATTACTGTTACCACCCCTAGCACCACTCAAACCATTGAAACCATCACACCCACTGAATCCATTGAGCAACTGTGAGAGTTGTTGAACCCATCGAAGATAACCAAACCCCATCACCATCTTTTACTCCTAGATCCACCCAATCCATCGAAGATACCAAAATACAATCCACTTCTCCCACTCCTAGTATCATAAAAATCTACTCCCATGAACTTCATGAATCCCCTATCCTTCCATCTTCCCCACTTGTAGAGTTCCTCCAAGACTCCATCATCATACCACCCACACACGATGAGTCATGCAAAGAGCTTGATCCAAAGCATCCCAACATATCCCCTTCTCCACATGAAGATCCTGTCATCCCATCTAATCCTACTCAAGATCACAATCCACCATCCATTTCATCCCATGATCCCCTTGACACTCAAGATCCTATTACTTTGAATCGTATGAGCCCTTATTACTCACTGTCACCAATCTAGTATCACCTAATCCCTCTCTTGATCCCTTACCACTCACTCCTCCTGATCAAGATGCTGCTATCCCATCATCTCCACCTCATGATCCTCCATCTTTGCCTAAAAATAATATCCCCACACCACTTCTATATCCCCTTGGTACTCTCACATTGCTCCATGGTGGTCTCCTTGCAAAATAAAAAAAAGCATATACACCACCCATCATCCTCCACCTAATAATGGACTCGCATCATTCTTTCAGAATAACACAAATCCTATCATGGATCGAATGCTCAAGAATGTGAACTATCAAGGAAAAGGCTTAGGCCTTCATGAGCAAGGTATTTTAGAGCCCATCCAAGCCAACAAACATTCCTATACTCAAGGTCTCAAATGTACTGCTCACAAAACATAATCCAAAAATGTTGGTACAACCTCCACATATCCTCAACAATCCTCTTCTAAATGAATAAGAGGCTCCTCCCATCACTCCACTAGATCATTTTTTTCCATTCCCCCTCCATCGTACTGCCTCCAAACAACCATCCATATTCCTCCTTCCTCTACTCCATTATTTTGGGTCCTTACATCCCTCCATCCACCATCTCCCATCCTTCATCTACTCCATCCATTTTTGGTCCTTACATCCCTCCATCCACCATCTCCCATCCTTCATCTACTCCATCCATTTTGGGTCCTTGTATCCATCCATCCACCGTCACACACCCTTCATCTACCAAGTCCATTTTCGGCCCTTATATCCCAATATCACCTCCCCCATCTCATCCTATTCATCATTTCATCCCTCCATCACCTATCCATGTCACTCATCATAAAAATATCACTCTCATATTCCCTAATCAGGATCAATAAAGGCACATACCTACACATCCTCCATCCACATATCATCCTCAAGACCCTACCTCCATCGCTCTAGTCATATTTCCTTTGCATCATCCATCTCCTCGCACCCATCCCATTACTATTAAAATAAATTTGGATGCTAAAGTAAAAATGCATAAATCTAAACATCCACTTGAATCTAAAGCTCCTCATGTCCCCTTAAAAAGACATGTTCAAGAAAAGAAAAATCAAATCCAAAATCCAAATCCAACCCATCGGCCACAAAGGCCAACCAAAGCAAAGATCAGAACCATGTGGATCCCAAAGAAAAAAGATGCAATGCCTTCAAATGAAAAATTTGTAATAACATCCAAATTTTCTAATCCAAAAGCTAATCATACACCCCTTCCATCTATTTTTTTTTGGGTCCTTATGTCCCAAAGTTCACTATCCCATCTCCTCCATTATCCCCACATCATCCATCCTCTAATCCTCCTATCATTTCACATCCACCACCATATGTGCCAATGTTGGTCCTGAACTCATCACCCCATCACACACCTACCCTCTCATTCTATCCATACACTTTCCAGCATCCCATCCATTATCCTACATATCCCCCCCATCAAATCCCTCTAGTTCATCCTCTTGCATAATCCATTTATCCTAATAAGGTTGTACCAACATCCAACAACCGCTTCAAATATGAGCTCTTAATACCTCATATGGAACTTGATGCTTGATTCCTTCATCCATCTCCTTATCATATATCTTCTAAATCCACTTATCCCAATCCCTATCCTTATTCATCTCCATCCACATTCTATCCAAAAATGTCAAAAAAGTCAAAAAAGTCCAAAAAGTTCAAAAAGTTTAAAAAAGTCCAAAAAGTTAAAAAAAGTCCAAAAAGTTATAAAAAACATAGTAAAGAGAAATAATTCGTCCAATGGTGAAAACTTAGAAAAAAAATGCCTTAGATAAGTACCATGATGAAAACCTAGCATACATGCATCATGCGTAAATCCCCCATCCATCTTACTTCCCCACTTGGGGGAAACTACATCTCCTTCACCCATCTCCTCCATCCAACATATCTTCCACATCCTACTTGCCATATCCCATTTATCCCAATCCCTCCATCCTCCTTGTGATATTGATATTGGTAGGGGAAAACATATATACATGCTTTGGACACCTCTTGGCATACATCCCCCTTACCTGCACACTATCCTAATCCTTATCCACATCCATCTACCTTCCTTTTCCACCCGTCATGCTGCCATCAATCTCCTTTCCTTATCCATGTTAGAAACCAAGATCAAACATGCAAACCAAAAAACCTTCCATAGAAGAGAAAATTAGAAAAAAGCAAGAGCTTTGCATAAAGATGTGCAAATATTATTATTCAAGAATTCATAATTACATGATAATGATTTGCTTTATAAAAGAAAAGTATGCATAACCCTAATCTTATCTTGAGCAACAAGATAAGGATGAGAATAATTAACCTAAGAATTAAAATATTACCTAAGTAAAGTTATGCAAGTGTAATTAAATATTAATTACACTAACACCCCCCATAAGTGCAACTTAGGGAGACAAAAAATGCATGCACCTAAAACTAAGATGAATGCAAGAAAGCACGAATGGGTCTCAGAAACAAGGCCTGATCAGGTACCCATGAACAAATGCAATAATGAGGTAGAGAAGGAAAACCCAGTGGGACAAAACCACCCTACAATGAGATGACTACTGCAAAGAAGCATTGGAAGAACACTGTGGAGTAACATTGGAACCGCAATCTGAAAAGAAAGGAAAGATACTTCTGTCTACAAGAAACCAAAATGGAATCATAATAATGCAACAGCAGACTTGATGCCACGGAACACTAGAAAACTCACAAATTGGAACAAACTTGGAATCTATGAAGCAAAAGTAGATGAAATGATGACAAAATCTAGAAACCGTGTATCTCAATGTCGATGCCAAACTGAGACTAAACTCTTCCATGGGAAAAAGTACCATAAAGACTCTGGAACATTAACCATAAAAACATGGCCCTCAAACTAAGAAGGATCTGAACCAATGCGGATCAATAACCATTAACTCTCAATCTGAAGTGTGAACCGATGTGAATTTGATATGTGTCAAGCTAGACAAGATGTGGCCAAAAGAAACTAAAATACCAGATATAACCCATGTGAGCTATCATCAAAACAAGATGAAGATCAAAGGGCATGCACACTCTAATCAAATTATTATGCAAGAAACCCCCCTGACTAAACTTTATCTCAGTTCATTTATTACAATGACCCAATGATTGTAAAAGGAGAGAATGATAAACATGCATAAATAAAAAATAAAAAATAGACCTCAAATCTGAGTAGAGGACTAAACTAGCTTTCCAACATCGCAAGAATGGCAAAAAATGGATCACCGAGTCAAAAGATATGCCCTCTGAAGAAACAAAAACTTCATCTAAGTTCAAGGACCTGAAAAATAAATCTGGAGAAAAATCTAGTAAAAAAAACTTCACCATTGGATCGGTGTTGGAATCAGCTTTCCAACGGTATCTCGTTTGTGAAAAACAAACATCATACGCAAAAATAACACCCGATTTAGTGAAAGTTGCTCCAAAATGCCTAATAAGGCTTGCAGGCAGCTTAGGGGGCTTAAAGAAAAAAGCCCTTGGTCCTGTGCATGACCAGGGGCTAGCAGACTAAGGGCTCGGGTGGAGCCCCTGGTCATACATATGACCTGCAAACTGCTTAGGGAGGCTGTCAAGGGCTGAGCGTGGCCCCCAGTCACCAATGTGACCGCTGGTGGGGGCTAAGCTTCGCCGGGGCTGGGCATAGAGCACCTGGTCCTCAATAGGACCACAACCCATGCGAAGAGGGCCCGTAGGGGTGCAAAAGGGTTGGCAGAGCTATGGTGGCCACCGGGTGGCGCAGCTGTGGTGGGCGGGATTTAAACTAGAGGCACAAGCACAGTTCCCGAAAAATGCCTATTTTTTAATTTTTTTTGTTTTTCGTGCCTCGAGAAGCAAGCTGGGGACATTGCATGATCTCCCTTGCAATTTTTTTTGCCTTCCGGACCAACTTCACCAAAATCAACAAAATGAAGGGCGATCTTAGGGTTTTTGGCCGCTGTGAACGCGATGGTGACCTCCGTTTGTGCCCAAAATGCTCTAAAAAATTGGCTACCCCCAAAGCTTGCAAAAAATATCCTAGCTTGAAACCCTCATGGATCTGGCAAATGATGGCTAAAATCTACAAAATAAAAGCCAATCCTAACTTTTTCCAATGCGCTAAATCCAATGGTGAAGCCTGATATGATCCAAAATACTGCATAGATGAACTCAAGGCATGATACCCTTGAGGAATCTCGAATGAACTCTACAATGATTTTCTCAAAAATTTGAGAAGGGGCTGCAAAATCAAGGCTCTGATACCATGTTAGAAACCAAGATCAAACATGAAAACCAAAAAACCTTCCACAGAAGAGAAGATCAGAAAAAAACAAGAGCTTTACACAAAGATGTGCAAAAATTATTATTGAAGAATTCATAATTACATGAGAATGATTTTCTTTATAAAAGAAAAGTATGTATAACCCTAATCTTATCTTGAGCAACAAGATAACTCAACAAGATAAGTATGAGAATAATTAACCTAGGAATTAAAATATTACCTAAGTAAAGTTATGCAAGTGTAATTAAATATTATTTACACTAACAATCCATACATCCTACCTATATCCATCTCACTCATTTATTTTCCTATCCTTCTATCTTCCATCCCTCACACCTCATCATACATGACATATCTAGAGTGGGGCAATCTATCTCCCTTTGTGATATAGTCCTTGGAGATATCATTCATCCATCATGCCATCCCCCCCTTCATCCAAATCCTTACCCCTTTATCCATCCATCCTAGCATCTTTCCATCTCCTTATCTTTATCTATCCATCCCTTCATCTTTATCCTCATCCCATCTCATAATCCCTTATCATTGGTATCTATCTACAGGCTTCCCTCCATGCAACCTAATGCCATCTATCTCATCATCGTCACTCCCACTTCTTTTGCACATCTTTCCAATCTCCTATAATTTCTCATCACTAATATATCCATCATGTCACCCTCCCCATTCATCTTGTTATGATTTGGGTAACTATCCCATCCATGAGCTTTGTGTGATCACCATCATCCTATCTTATCCAATAGGTCTATCTTGTCTCATCATATTGGTCCCATCTTTTTATCTTCTTATCTAGGTTATCTCATCATCCTTTATCCATTATCGAACTACGAGGGCTCTACACTTTCACATAGGAAAGACTAATCTTTGATCGGCCCCCAAGCCCCTAGGTCTTTAGGGTGTGTCAGTATTGTGTCTTGTCTCTCTTGTGTCATGTCATCAAGCATGCCCCTATCTAGCTGGTTCTTCACAAACAAGATCTACTAGTATCACCATATCCAATTGATTTTGAATATCCTGCATCATATCAATCTTTTAGTTTAGTATCCATCTTTGGTCTCAATAGGATGCATCCTTCCTAACAAACCTCATCAACCCCATCCATCCCCTTGATCCTATGGCAAAGGATGTTTGAAATTGATTGTGATCTTTTGATACTTTTGGATTTTGTTTATCATATGAGCTCCCTATTACAACTTGTCAAGATCGCCATGATCTATCATATTATGGTGTGTTTTGATTAGTTAACATAGGGACATATCTTGATCTTTTCTTTGTTGTTGTCTTCTTAGTTGTCCCGCGTAGTATCCACCAAGATCCCTGCAGTCTTGTGTTATGTTGGGGCATCCTTTGTGCTTGTGGTTATCCCAATGCCTGGCCCGACCAAAGTCATCGCGACTTTGGGGTGTTGGGATAGCCTTCCTATCTATTGTGTTTTTTTTATGCATTAGACATTGATCTGCCTTGGTTTCACATACCCTGGCACCTGGTTTCTTATGCTATAGCAAAAATTAGTGCTCTGAAAATGGAAAATTACATTAAGATTGCATTTCATGATCAATTCCGTTGCATTTCATGATCTTTTCCTCCATCTTTTTTATTCTCTCCATCCATCTCACATCTCCGTCCAATCCTCATCCATTCAATCTAATGCAAATCGTCTAATCACATCCTTGGTCTTGTTCCCAACCTTGCTACAAGCCTTGATCCAATCATCTTCATTTTCATCATAATCGAGATATATCCTTCCCTATACTTTGGTGTTGTTTTGGGATGTAGCCTTTCCTCATCAACAACACTTCCATCATCACTTTCATCATTATCATTGGTATGTATTCTTCCCTATCCTTTGGTGTTGTTTTGGGATGTATCCTTCCTTCATCAACAACACTTATTAGGATGTATCCTTCCCTATCCTCATGTTGTTTTGGGATATATCATTCCCTCATCAACAACACTCCATCCATCATCAACCCATTTTGGCTTGTAGCTTGACTGGGGCAACATCACCTTTGTCCTTACATCCATTTGTTCTTCCTAATCACTTATCATCCTCTCTTATCCATCACTTTGCATCATCTTCTTCATATACCCCCTTCATCATCTCATCCATTTTGAGAGCACACCCGTGTTCTCTTGAACCTACATGTCCTCTCGACGGGGAATCCTCAATCCCTCATCTTCATCTTCACTCCCATTATCTTTCTTCCTAGTCACTCCTTCAATGACTAGGGCATCTTTCGCAATATAATCATCTTCTTTCGGGTTCTATGTTTTAATATTCTTTGAAATGATGCTACTTTGTAACACCATCTCAAAGAGGGGAAAAATATAGACACCTAAATTTGGACACTTACATTTGTCCAAATTTATCACTATTCCTCTAAATATTCGCTTATTTGCATTAATTAAGTAATATTGCTATTATTTAATTAATACCCTTAAATTCTTCTAAATCCCTAAGGTATTTAGTTAATAATTAAATACCTAATTCCTCAAAGAATTAAATAAACAATACATTTATTTAATTCCTCACATGTCACATCCTCCATCGCTTTCACTTAATCCTAATCCATCTCCTAATCCCATCATTAGGGATGTGCACATGACTAATCCATGATTAGGATGTGTCACATCCTCCAACTTTTGCAAGTTGGCTCTTAATCTTCGTTAGCCACTAATTGTCTTCTAATCACTGATTAGCTAGTCTAATGATCAATACCTTAGTCAACTTTCTCATCTACCAAGGAATATTAAATTCCTTTTATTATCCCCATGTCCTTCCAAATGGAATTTTAAATTCCATTTTATCCCTCCTAGGAATCTCCTCTTCCCCATGTGATCATTGAAATGTCACATCGGTCACATGGGTTAGGAACCTTCTATTATAAGAACCTTGTCTTATCCAAGGTACTTCTCAGCTCCCTTTTTGGGAACGTTATCTTATCCTTAAGATATCCCCAATTATGTGAATTTAAAATTCACTTTTATTCCTCCAAGGAATCTCCTCTTCCCCATGTGATTATTAAGAGGTCACATCAGTCACATTCCACATCACTTGTCCTTCTTCCACATCATTTGTACCCTTTCCATCTCACCATGTCCTTTGGACACTTCATCCTCCACATGACAAGATGTGAGGGCTTATCAGTCCTCAACTAACCATAGCCCTCCATCTTGGCCATGGTGGCTCAATCCTGACTATTAAAGAATTCAATTTATTCTATAAATAACCCCCCTTCTGATTCATTAAGGGACCTTATGCATTTTTATCACACTTATGCTCTCAAGCCATTTAAGCACTTCTTTGCATACTTAGTTTTCATCCTTCATTATTGCACACTTCTAAGATTTCATCCCATCCTCTTGCATCCATTTTTCTTAGAATATCACATAACCACCTTCATCATTTGCATCTTCCATTGCATCTTCACCCCTTTGCATCTCATTTCAGATCATTTTCCATCCAAGGAGCACACACTCAAGCTGCATCAAGGGCCAACCAAGGATCAACACAGATAAAAAGGTATATTTAATTTCTTTATCTTTTTTTTATTTGTGTTCAACGTAGCCCAATCTTGAGGTGGTCTAGTGTTGTTTTATCTTGCATTTATTAATTAGTTTTGCATATTAGGGTGTAATAACACTTGCACACAGGTGGAATTGTGTAGATAACTCCATTGCCAATATAAATTTTGGAGGTAATTTGGAAACCCTATTGTGAATAACTAGTTGAGCTTGACCATAGTCTACACAAAGAGGTTAAGGTCTTTTGTGATGTGTATTCACATGATGTGAAAATTGTCATTTTTAATATGGAATTCATCATTCTATGTTGTGAAATGTATTATTTTGTAATGATTAATTTATGTCTTTTGGATGTTATCTTGGTGAGTCAAGTGGAAGAATATGCTATCTTAAGTTTCAAACTTTAATAGTTTATATTTTAGAAGGTTTAAGGTGGGCTCAAGGTGTTATTTTCATCTCATTTTGGGTTCCTTGAGATCCTAAGTCATACAACTAGGGGTTAGGGCATTTTTTGAATACATAAATTAAGCCATCTATGATTTTTGAACCCCTTTTTATGGCCATTTGTAAATGTGACTATATTTGAACAAGTTTGGTCAAGTTTAAGTGGTGAGAATTCTTTAGTGGGACACGTGGAAGATCCTGAAAGAGGAACATTTTCTCACCACCTAATTCACACAATTGGGAGATCAAAATTAAAGAAGTGGTACCATGGAGATTTCATACACATTATGTATGTGTCCATGCTTAGGATTGATTTTGGAAGATCAACTACGAAGTGTCACCTTCACATTTAGAGATGAGGAGATTTGGGTTTCTATTTAATCTTCCTTTATTTTTGGAGAAGGGGATTTTTGGTCTTTTTTTTAAGAGCTTGGTTGAAGGTAAGGAGTTTGAAGGGGATTATTCTTTAGGATCTTTATCAACACCCTTATAAATTTCTATGGAAACTTGAGATGTAAATATTTATATTTCTTTATGTATTTGTGAGTGAATTCTTGAATAGAGAAATGTTATTATGAGCTTGTTGTGTAAATTTGGTTCTATGTTATTAAATTTTTTTTTGCGTATAGTTGAAATGGGTTGTGTTGGGAGAGAAAGAGAGATTTCTTGTTCTCATTTATCCCTAATTTGGAACCTTGAAGAAGGTTCTTGTGATGTAAATCACATTAAGCTCCAATAGGATTTGTATTGTGATGTTATGTGTGATTGAAATAGATTTCTAAGTTTTTTTGGAGTATGAGTAGAATCTGAGTTTCCAAAAGGACCTCCTAGCTCAAGGATGACTTGTGAGAGAGCCTAAGGATGAAAGGTGAGCTTTCCTATGGTATTTGGAAAGGTTGTTTGTGTCATTGTATATATTTGGAGGTTTTTAGATAGAGCTCTCCTTGCTTAATAAGTGTATGTAAGTGTCTTGTTAATTTATATGAATTCTTGTTGAGGCATTGTTTCAATATGTATTGTTCATAGAAAGATGTATTGATTTTTTGTAAATAAGGGATAGTTCCTAATAGGTCTCTTTCAATGTTGTATAAACACTTGTAATTGAAAAGTGAAAAATGTATATCTAAGATGTTATCATTTGTGGTATGAGTGTGTATGATCTTATATGTTTAAAGATAAAATATACATATATGGGAAAATGAACCATTCTTCATTTCAATTTTTCTATTGGTATTCCACAAATTTCCAAAAAAAAGAGCATAATATATAGATCAAAATAAACTTTGTTGCATTTCTAAACACCATTATTCCTTGTTCATTGCTCTACAAAAAAATATGTTCATAAGTACAAACTTGAATAAACTATTTCTTGTTTTGGTTTATTAAAATAAAATTATGTTCAAATGTTTTGATTGTATGGGAAAATCAAGTTTTGAAGGGACCCGAAACCCTTTACAACTTAAGATACAAAATACTGCTCAAGAGATACTACAGTAAAACACTAGCGACAACCCAAAACCCAAAACATCAAAATATACAAAATACTACTTGAAAGGTAAAACAATAAAGTATCAGTAGCACCCAACAACAAAAAAATGACAAAACAACAAGAAAGAAATCGAGGCCCAACAACAGAAAGGCACACAAAAAATTGACAAATAGAGAAACAAGACACTATTTCATACTACTTAAGGTGTTGGCCACCTCAAGCTCTTGGCTTCTATGCATTTCAATCATGTCCAACAAATATTTTTTATTAGCTTCAAAGGACTTCTTCCAGTCAACTGACCCTCTAGTAGTAGGGCCTTTACCAGATCGTCCTTCGCACCTTTTTTCCCTTTACCTTTGGCTAAGTGTTCCTTCTCCATTAACTTAGAAAAATACAATTGGTCCTCCCTGAGCTCACTAATTTTATGAAACATGACTTCCAAAGATTCCACGCTATTCTTCACTGAAATGTGACAAGCATGGAGAAGCTTCTTTATATCTGCATTAGTATCAAATATCTTGGCTTCTAAATGAGCTAAGCTCTCTTCACACAAGGATTTGAAATCATGGTATGAACCCTCAAGATCCACAATTTTGTCAATTAGAATATCCGAAGATGAACCTTTCAAAATATTCTTCAAATTCTCCTTCAAACCCCTTTTTTTAATTTTTACCTTATTAAACTCCTAAAGAGTCCATTTTGCTAATTTGAAAGTGCCAATGGCCCCTGCTCTTGCCATGTTAAGAAGCTCAAACATAGAGGTGGAATCATCATTGAGATAGGAAAAGTCCTTAGAAAGGGGATTTACCTTTAGAGGATCTAACTTCACATGCTTCTGCTTAGCATCCTCCTCCTTTGAACCTTATTCTCCCCCTCTAGAACCACATTGGGAGAGCTACGAATCGAGGAGTCATCAATTTCCACGGCCTTGTCTACAAAAGTCTTCTCCTCACAAAGTACCATGTTATCCTTAGCCATATCTTTTGAGGCTTGGTTCTTCAACTTGGAAATGCATTTGGAAACTCTTCTCAGTTTATCCTTGGCCTCTATTATCATCACATTCTCCTACAGTCCCTCCTCTTTACCACTAACCTTAATGTCTCCCTGGCCAACATCAAGATCTTCATTCTT
Source organism: Sequoia sempervirens (assembly GCA_007258455.2). Lineage (NCBI taxonomy): Eukaryota > Viridiplantae > Streptophyta > Pinopsida > Cupressales > Cupressaceae > Sequoia > Sequoia sempervirens. The sequence goes on from VDFB02256132.1 coordinate 120,166,143, forward strand.
GGGTATGAAATCGCCAGAGCCCATCTCTATATCCTCACTATCAGATTGAGAATCTGACTCATTCAAAATAAGGTGCTTAGCTGTCCAGTTGCTTTGAAGGTTACCCTTCTTCCTCTTTTTTGAGGAGGTAGCCAGAGGGGCTGAGGACCCATCCTTGTCCTCTTCATTCCACTCCTCTTCCTCAACAATGCTGGTATTCGAGCCAAAAGAGCCAAAAGCGTTGCTTGGAATCTTCTCCTTACCCTTAATTTTAGGGGCAGGGACAAGGACTTTAACATGCTCCATGATTAAAAGAATGAGACCCTCATGGAGGACCAAAGCCCTCCTATTTTTTAAGTGAGCATAAACAGAGACCTCCACAGAAGAAAACAAAAAAAATGGAAAGGAAATGAATAGCCCATGACTGCAATGGTTTAAAAGAGTAAAATGATGGACAAGGATTGTAGTGAACCGGCCTTCCAAAGTCACATACCACATTATCACCCATACCTTCTTGAGAGACTTTCGCTCATAGCCCTGACTTTCCATTTTGATGATTTTTTTCCGTTCATCATATTTGAAGAATCGAGCCATTGCTTCCTCGTTACTCTTCTTGTCCTTATAGAACTTACAACCAACCATCGACAACCCAGTCATAGTAGCAATCAACTCCTCATTGATGACAACTACCAAGCCCTTTATCTAAATTTTGCAGTCATTCCAACAAGAAACAAACTCCTCTAAAGTATTTGAGTCATGCTCATGCAATCTTTCTAAGAACGCCATAAAATTCCCGTGCTGGAGAATCGTCAAAATTTTATTCTTCTTCCTCAAGCTTGCACAAGAATGTGACTCAATTTTTCTCTTGTTGCCCCCCATTTCCTCAAAACCCAAATGTAAAAAACCCTTGCAATTATTGTTTGTCTGATAGCCAACAAGTTGAACAAAACCCACAAAGTGTGTGGGTCGAGAATTGGTACTAAAGATTAAATGATGCCACCACATAGGCTCAACCAAAACCATCATTTCTCATTAAGATCCTAGCTTTCTTGGGAAGGAGAGAGCCTTCCTCCCACACATGATACTCATTTGACCTGACAGCCTCATTGGAAAAAAAATCTGCCAATGCATTACCTTCTCGAAAAACGTGAGATATGCGGGTCTCTTCATAAGAACTTAACATGATTATAATATCCTTTATTAATTGATCAACATTCCAGCTGGGCTTATGGGTGCCACTTAGATAACTGGTGATGTTTAAAGAGTCATCTTCTACCCATATTTTAGAGTAGCCCATTTCCACAACATATTTAATGCTTATAAATGCAACCTCTTCCTCAACTTATTACTAGTCATATTATGTTGTTTACACCATGTAGTTAGATTTAAATATCCACACTTCAACAAACATATAAATATTTGTCCTTATAGTTTGAAAATATATAGAACATATATGCATATGGGCTACTTCTATAAATAATTGAATTTTTGATTTGTATGTATCTACTATGTTAAAATTCTTGGGTACCCATTTTCTTAAAATGCAATTTGTTGTGGTAATTTTAACTATCAACAAGAGAATAATCTAGAAAAGTAAAATAATCTAGATATACTAGAAATGCATGCTTATTGATAGGACTAATTTTGAAATAATAATAATGAAAATTTATTCTTATCTAGACAGTTGTAGGGTTCATGCCCTAACAATAAAAATAAATAAATATTAAAAAAAAAATCATTAAGGGTGAAGCCCTAAATTAGAGGCTAACCCAAAAGAGGACTCAAATTTTTGAGGGTTGTGGCTTTGCTATGACTATAGCCACAATAGTGGACTCATGCTCCTTTGGAGGCCATTGGTCCCATATTGGACCACAACCTCTTGTCTTGTTGTGAAAGGGGAAAAAATGTGCCACCACAAGACTCCCCCTTAATGCAACCCATAAAATAAAAACAAATTATAACATTAATGAAACATTTAAATAAATAAATAAAAAATGACAGGAAACCATTACAATACAAATAATGAACTCAATCCCTATACACTTAGTGATTTCAACAAAGAAATAGGAAACACAGTTGTCCTTCCCTTGCCTATTACATAAATATCCAACTTAAAAGAAAACATAAGGAGAGAAGTGAACTTGGTGAGCATAGCATCAAGAAAAAAGAGAGGATCCTATTATGAACATGACCTTGTACTAGAATCCCTTAAACCCTCAACTTACAAGTATATAAACAAACAAAAGACTAGATTAAAGGAAAACAAGCCTCAAAACCATGAAACATTGAAGGTGTGACAACCAAACTGACATACATTGGCTCTTTTAGTGCCATTTTGATGCAAGATTTTCCTGCTATCATTTCCTTACCACTTGCATATGAGAATGAAAAAAAAAAGATAAAGCAAAAATTTTAGGGTTGAGGAAAAGATTAAGGTTTCCTATAAATTTTTATTGTAGTTCTTTGAATTCATTCTTTATATTTAATTATTTTATTTTGACCCTATTTAGGACTCTTTTAAATTTTTCATCTCCATATATTTATTTTAGGGTTTATAAAAAGTTAGTTAAATTTCTCATTAATTATTTAAATGGGATTAACATATTTAAATAAATTTATTCGTTTTATTGATCACTTTGATAAAATAATTAGTAAATATATAAAAGGAAAATAATTATGAAAATTAGAAGTGTTATAATTGAATATTATCTTGATTGAAGCATATAAACCCTCCAAAAAAAAGGGGCAAGTTGGAAAAGGAATAAAATAGGTCAGTGTGAAAAGTATTAAGGTTTGTGAGTTGCATGGCTTGGGTGCTCCAAATAGGAGTAAATAATATGCAATCAACTTATTCTTTATTTTATTATTTCCATTCATTATAATTACAAGTGAATTTCACTACTATTTTTATATATATTCAACAAATTAAACATCAACATTCATTATTAAATTTAACAAATAAAAAGAAATTGGCATCATTAGAAATGTGTTTTTCTTCATTTCTTAATAGAATAGTGGAATTTAAGTACAATATCAATTGCATTAATGGTTATTAATTATATGATAATTTTGATATCTCTTTCAAATTTTAGCAATGATTATGTTATATGAGATAAGCACATAGTCCCATATTGAATTCTCAAATTAAAAATATGCATAAATATTTGTGCTATGAGTAACTTCTAAATCATGAAATTGATAACAATGTTATAAAATTATAGTTGACACCTCTATTATTTGTATAGTGGTATTTGTTTAATAGTATATGCAATATGATCGCTATTAAATTCTCATGATGCTCTAGAAGTTTTATAAAATTTTATATACTAAATTAAATTTGAGAATTACACTCATTCCTAGTTATGGGTGTATCAACAAAAGGAAACAATAGTTACATGAAGATTAATAATGAAAAAAAGTATGTGTTATCACATTCAAATTTAGTAGCTATTAATATATTAAATGTCTCAAGAAATTAAACGTTCAATTATCAAAATTTTTAGTTTTAAAATTAAGCTATACTCATGCTAAAATATTTTGAAACTCTCCTTTCCCCACTATTTCTCTCTCCCCTCAGTTAAATGGGAAGAGGGTTGAATCATCACACTTCTAGAATTCTAGTATACTTAAAATACAAAAGTTACACTACAATAAAATCAATTGACCACTTATATTTTTGAGTAATTGATTTTCTATGACAACTATATAGAGGTATACCTTGTGAGGAATTTTTACAAACTAATTAATGCTTATAATAATATCCATATGTAATAAATATATATTAGAATTTAGAGGAACACATAATTTCTAGAGGATTAAGGATCTTAATGTCTATAGTTAGGAGGATATCCCTTTCATGATGAAGTTTTTAACAACAAAGGTGAACAAAATAAATAGGGTTTTAATTGATATTTTATTCCCATGAGATATGGGCATTACAATTACCTTCTCCATCATCCTTTGAAAGTTGTTGGAAATGAAGGAAAAAGGATCAAAGAAAGATGGGGTTGACAATAAAAATTACAATAAGCTTTTGTATTGGTGTTAAGCGAGGCGTAGAGGTAGTTGATAGGGAATCATGCTTAAGTTGACTAGTGTACTACACATAATATCAATATATAATTGAAAACTATAATATTTTATTTAAAATTTCCAAATTTCTTTTTTAATATAAATATAATTTATAACAATTATTTATGTCTAAATATTTTTATAATCAAACAAATAATCAACTAATTAATTAAATTAACTTTAGTATGCTAGGAGGCATTTTTACACTAAGAGACCACCTATATTGACATCAAGAAATCTCACATTCTTCTTATATGCATAAAATCAAAGATATATTTTTTAAAATTATAATTATAAAATATTTTTTTGTAAAAGTAACATATAAATATACTTCATTTTCTCAAATAAAAAACATCAAAACAATGATTGGTGGCTTTAAAAAATAAAATTTGATAAAAAACAATATAAACAATGACATAAATTAAAATAGTTCATAAATAAATAAAACAAAATAAAATAACAAAAACAAAATTACGGAATTGCTCTGTAAATTTTAGGCGCCATGAAGTGCTCACCTCAAAAACCTTCGATGCCTAGTCCATTCATCTTCGGCCCCCTTGGTGTGTGCGAAGATGTCCGTGATGAAGTTGGGGCTCCCATTTCCTGGCACAAATGGAATTCACCAGTTTGCAGAATGAATTACAGGGACACGGTGAGAGGCGGATCTAGGGCTTCTGATTCATAGACGAGGCAAGCAGATAATGGTGCTCAGCTTCGCCAACCTACAAAGAAATAACGACCTGAATGTTCTGTGGTGAGGAAGGGTTCAGAGGAAAGGTCCCGTGCATTCCCTTATCCTGCTAACAATGCTGCTGACCCTGATATGGGAAATGCCGAAGCTTCAAGTGTGATTGGTTCCAAGATCAGCCATCTCTTGGTTCAACACTCAGAGCTCATCCTTGAGGTATGCCTAGACAGTCTAGCCTGTGATTTTGAGGAGTATCTGCAGGATCACTCTCTCATATGCAGACTTACAAAATCTTGGCCCAGTCTATGTGATTTAAACACATGGATCGCATAGAACTGGAAGGAGTATATGAAAGAAGAAATTAGTATTTACCCTTGTGCTAGAGGGTTCTTTATACTGGAATTTGATTCTATTGAAGACATGGATCTGGTATTGCAAGCAGGCCTCTGGACTTTTGAAGGTGAATTCATAAGTATGAAGCCTTGGTATGCCTCCTTTGACCCCCACACTGAGACTTTCACATCTACTTTCCTTTGGGTTAGACTTCCTTATCTCCTGCTCCAATTCTAGGAATTGGATTGCCTGTGCACGATTGGAAATGGCTTGGGTAAGTACCATTACTTCTCAAATGAAACTATCAGCTATAGGAGCTCCACTTGTGCACACATTTGTGTGGAAATGTATTTATCTAAAGAACTTCCAACCGAGATATCTTTGAAAGTGGGAAAAAGATGTTGGAAGCAACCAGTCGACTATGAAAAGGTTGCCTTTAGATGCAAGAAATGTTTTTCAACTAAGCATTTGACTCGTCAATGCCATAAGAAGCAAACCATCAATCAAGCCTCAAACGAAAGACCCTCTTGGTGGATTGGGGTAGATTCCCACCATTATGTCATCACTCCTAGAACTCCAAATGACTTGCCTTCTTCACAAGCTCCTAAGGAAATCATTTCAAAATCAAATCCTCTTGCTCTTTCGACTATGCAAGATTCCTTAGTGGTGTCTCATGTAGTCCCTAATGATGCAGCCCTCTAAATTTCCCCCTTATCCTCTCCTGCAAAAGATCACACATTGGTGGAGGTTGACCATGTGATGGCTCCATCAGCTCCTACACCAGTTCTTCTATGGGTGCCTCCTACTTGGATGGGGCTAATTCCAGTTCCCCACTACCTTCTAATGACACCACAAATCCAAAACTAGAGTGGACTGAGGTGAAAAGGAAGCGGTCTACTGCAACACTTCCAAACCACTCAATGTTGTTAAGATCTACAACAAAAAAAAAAATGATTGTTGCCTTTGCCCATGGGTTGAGGAATACTATGAATTTAAAGGGACTTATTTGCAAGGCACAATTTACCAATGCCACTATGACGAAATGATGTAATACATAATTTTTTTGACATCAATATAATTTCTATTTACATACCAAAAAAAACAAAATAAAATAACTCTTTAATAGATAAAATGACCCTTAAAAAATAAAAATAGATCTTCAAATAAAAAAGAAATAGTAATCAATGTTAATAAAATAAAACAATTTTTAAATAATTCTAAATTGAAATAAAATATTTCTTAAAAATAAATATCATTCTCAACATGCCTATTTCACATAATATATACTTTTAGTTAAAAATAGACATCTTCTAGAGAGTTGATTTATTTGTTTAAGAGTTTTTTATTTATTTTACTTTTAAAAAATTATTCCTTCCAAGTTACACGAATGCTCACTTTATAACCAAAATAAAAATAAAATACTTATGGAATAAAATTGTAAATCATAATAAATTGGTTAAAACATCTAAATTTCTTTCTCATTATAAATTTAATTTATAATATTTATTTATTCATAAATATTTTTATAACAAATAAAAGAAAAATTAATTAATTAAAATAATTTTAGTTATATTAAGAGGTATTTTTACACTAAGATAATTTCTATAATGACACAAACTATTCTTATTGTATACATAAAATCTAAAACATGATCCACATATTTTATAAATTTATAACTATAAAATCGAACTTTTAGAAAGAAACATATAAATATATAATACTTACTCAAATTTTCAAATAAAAAAAGAAAGAATAAAAAAATCAAAATTGATATTTTTATAATTTTTTAAAATAAAAACAAAGTAAAAAATGAAATAAATTAAAAATAATTTTTAAGTAAATAAAAATAAATAAAATAATGATTTTAAATAAACAAAAATAGATGTTCACATAAAAATAAATTAAACAATGTAAATAAAATACAATAATTCATAAAGATAGGTATGCTAGTATTGCTCTCATGTGTTTGTATGTGTACGCTATTATTTGTACATATTTATATATTATATAAGCAATGCATTTATTTTTATTTAAGAACTTTTATTTTACTTTAAAACTAATTTATATGTGAAATAGGCACCTTGAGAATGGACATTTTTTTTAATGATAAGTATGGGGCGGGTGCATGAAGTTGGTCGCACTTTTGTGGCCAAATGGGAAAAAATTTGGAAAGAGATAACATGCCCATGTTATAGCGCGAGGGCGTTATATGATTTTAAAAGGGAAAAAAAAAAGAAATCTGAATCATTTGCTTTTTACTGTTTCTCAGCTTTGCCCGCAGCCAAAAACCCTCACTTTCGTGCTCGCATTCTAGGAGGAAGGATTTCTACAAATTTCATT
>VDFB02256132.1:120173653-120257673 GCA_007258455.2 Sequoia sempervirens
CCTCTCCTACACTCTCCAACTCTCTCCCACTCTCTTCCACTCTCTCCTCCCTCCCTTCCACCCTATCTCCCACTCTCCCACACTCTCTCCCACTCTCCCACACTCTCTCCCATAAGCATAAATACATACATATAGGCATACATACATACATGACACACCAACATACATATACATACAAACATATGAACAAATATTCAAAAAATTGGCATTTAACTAAAGGAATAAATAATGCGAGCGTGTTATTTGTTGCTAGAAATGTTCCACGGAGAAGAAAAAGTGAAAACTAGTAAATAACGCGTGCGCGTTATAATGTGCTCGCATTATATTTTTCTTTTGGAATCCCCAAGCCTTGGCTTTGGTATTTGCCTTGGAATACCAACCCAAAGGTTTGGAGGGCATTCCCAACCACCAGAGACGTGTTTTTTGCAAATTCTACAATTTTTCACATAATCGGGTTCGTGCTCATCATCAGGATTGCATTTGGTTCAATATCAAACAAATCGAACACATGGGTAATGTTAAGTTCTCTCTTAGCTTTTCAACGATATAATTTTTTTCACTTTTTGACAATGTGAGGGCTTTCATCCATAATTTCTTTTGTTTGTATGTCTGTTTTTTTCAAAAAGTAGTGTTTGGTTTTTTTTATTATAAATTAACCATTCATCAAAATTTCAAATAAATTACATTTTTAGAAACTAGACTCCATTCTACAAATTTTAAAAATAAAATTTAAAAAAATCTATTACTTTCAAAAATTTGTAGGGGGAGCACGGCCAAAATTCTTCTTTTTAGGAAGTGCCCACTTAGAAAATTAGTAAAAAATCAAATATTCATTAAAAAATTATTAGAAAAATTATGCACCAACTAGATGCTGTTAGCTAACTTCTGACTGTAGTGATTTTAAAAATACTAAAAAAAGGTCACCATGCTTAGGTCGTACAAGAGTTGCTATGTTATGTTTTTCTGACAAAAACAACACCAATTTGTGTACATCCCTTTGTTGAACCCCTTAATATCAACCATTTTCAAAATAAATTAGTAGTTTAGAAAGTAGACTCAGAGCACTTCAATCCTTGTTTGTGTTCCATCTCAAAATTTTGAGTGTAACTATCCTCAATTTCACGTCCAAGGTCAGCATTTTCCTGATTTCAGAAAAAAAGTGGCCACTTAAGCCGCCTTTTTGGGAACCATCTTGGTGCACTTACCCTATGTTAGTATATGAACACTATTGTTTATACATATTTATATATAATATATGATATATTTTCTCAAGAGTTCTTTATTCATTTAAGAGATTTTTTAATTTTTTTGGAACTATTATAGAGAGAAAGAGTTTTGGTTTATTTTGTTTAATTAAGAGTTGAAAGAAGGGTATATTTGTGTTATTTTGTATTATTAAGAGTTACTTGATTTAGTTAAGATTTAATACATAGAGGGTTATATATGTTAGTTGTATTAGTTTTATAATATGTTGACTATGCATTTTATAAAAAAGTACATGAGGTGTTTTTATATCATTGTATAATACCCCTTGATGTAATAATTATACAAACATATTTTTAAAAATAAAATTATAATTTAATTAATTTATTACATTTAATCTTAAATTTCACAATCATTTAAATATCAAAATATTAATATTCAATAATACAAATAATATTAATGATATCATTTAATAATAAAATAGCTTAAATAAAATATAACATATAGATACAAAAAATATAATTATCTTATTTAGACTATATTTTTTGTAGGGTTTTGATTGAAAATAAGTCTCATGCCCTGAAAATTATCTTTCATGCTAGTAATCTTTGCTAGAAAACAAGGAGTGAAACATCTCTTCCATTCTAATAAACTTCACTAGAAAACAAGGATAAAATCAACAATATCTTTGCAGTAATTGCATATCAAAGTGCTTGATCAAATTCATCGCTCCTAATTTGGATAGTTGTGCTTGCAATAAATACATTAAATGAAGTATCAAGAAGTAGATCCAATTCATTTTTGGCCACCATTTGTTATACATACTAGTGTAAATAAATGTTGTTTGCATTCACCACCCTCTTATTGCTCCCCAGGCTTGTTTATAAATAGAGTTCAATAGATTGATTATCATAAAAATTGCAAAAGATCAAAGGAAAATAGTTTATATGAATAACAGGTGATTGAAGATAAATAGTAAGCATATATTTGATGTTTTCCAATAATTTAATATTTAGCAATCAACCTTATTTTTTATTAAATTTAAGAGAATATGTTTGATCAAAATAAATTATATGTCACAAATCTAGTCTTTTATGCTATTACTAAACTTCTAGAAGTTGTTGACAATTCTGTTGTTTGTATCTTATGAACTCTATATTGTCTAAATTCATCTTCAAAACATACGACATATATGTGATGATTTGAATTATGTGCATTTGGGTTGCATTCTATTTATTTAGGTTTCAATTGAATATTTTTTTCTCCCACATTACCAGTTGTTGTAATACAATATTCTATGCTCATTAAGTTGTATAGAGACTAAATATGGTTGGAATTCAAATAATGTATCTTGACAAATGAGTACTAGAATATTTGAATCCATTAATCATATTTCACTTTGTTAGACTATTTGGGGAAAGAATTTTTTTTGAAAATTATCTACCATTTTGTAAATATAAATATACTTATATCATAGTTCACATTTTCAATGATAAATTTCCACTTAAGGTTCTTATTTCCAAGAATAAAATCTCCTCAATATCATCATTTTTAGAAAGCTAAGATGAGCATTCAAATTTCAAGTTCTTTAGAAGTCCTCCATGACTAGTTCCTAGTTTAAATCCCTATTGCAAGGAGATGGTCAAAGAAAATTGGCTTGAGGATCACTAAAATATTGAAGTTGGTTGGGCAGAGTTTTCAAATATACTTCAGAGTCTCATTCCCCAAGGAAACTCATTATCTTGATGTATATTTGATATATCAAAATTGTTTCAACAAAGATGGAAAAGGGAAAGAATTTCGTACGCACCTTTCTGGAAAAGATAAGACTTGGGTGATCAATTTATGTTTTGTATGCGGGTGGTTAGCAAATATTAGTGTATTACATTGTATGGTGGGCAGAAGGTAGGTTTTTGAACTGTGTAACCACTTATACGAACTGTCATCAACTATTCAGGCAGTTAAATGCATCTGCATCTTATTTGTATCCTACATATTGAGGAGAGGGGAGAGGGGTCCATAGTGGAGCATCCTAACTTCGTCTTTCTCAAAATCTTATGTGGAAATTTCAAATCACTCCAAATTTTGTACAATAGTTTATTTGACAATTCACGTGTTTTTATATTTCATTTTAAGGCCATATTATTAATATAATGCCACATCAACATGCTTTTTGTTTAGGTATCCAAAAAAGGCCCAAAAAATAAGTGAGACCGATAGTGGTGCACTAAGTCATGTTTTATTGGTGCGCCAATGTGGCATCACATGATTTGTCAGTTTGTGTATTTTATGGATAAAAAGTGTTTTACAATTGGATATTAAGGTGCTTCACTATGGAACCCACTGAAGATTACTTATATCCCCACTATTAGACCCCACTCCAATACAATATTCAGATTTATTCCCACATTTGGTATGAGAGACTGTTCATCTGTTATGCCTGTGCGTTAAAATCTAGAGGAATCGTTGAAAATGGCTTGGTAGTGGCGTAGAAACCTGGGCATAGAAACCTGGCATTTGGTAGCAGCCTGCGTGGCATTGAAATCTACCAAAAGAAGCATTCATTTGTGTTTGTCGGCTGCATGACAGAGGCGTGAAAGGTTGTAGGGTTTGAGCGATAGAGGAAATATTTCTGCAAAGAATGGGCACATAGCATTGGCGTGAGACTTGCTACTCTTGTTCCTGTGACTGATAGAAGGTGTTGCAGAGAAGGTTGTTAGAGATGGCGCGAAGAATGGCATAGTGAAAGGTGTATGAGGACTATGAAAAATATTCCAGTTTTAAGGTTGGCGTGTTATCCAAGCAGGTAGGCCTATAAAGAAGATTACCAATGCTACATGTGAAAAATACCAGACCAGCATGAAAAGGCATTAAAAAAAAGGTAGTTAAGTATTAAAATTTATTTGATTAGAGTAGCTATTTCATATCTGTTTTGAAGCGTGTGGAATGAGATAGAGGACAATGCACTATACACAGTCTCATATAAGGCGCAAGAGAACAGTCTCATAGAGGGCAACCTGGCACTTGATTTTCACTGTAGATCCGCGCCACACCAAAAAATAAGGTCATTCATTTATGCTGTTATTTGTATGAAAATTGCAGGGAGATCATGTTTAAATTACTTTGAATAGAATCAACTTGATGTTGCGTAAGATTTAAGTGTAGAATTTGATTATCTATGTGAGGTTTCTCGCTCATATTTGAAAATAGAAGCACAACCAGTAGTATGAATTGTCTGCTACCAACCTATATAATATAATTATTTCGATGGAAATGGCAAAAGTTGTGTAGAATTCTGAATGTAAAGAGAAGTTAGGGTTTACAAATAATGTTGGCACTTTGGTGAAGTAATTAGAGGAAAATAAAAGTGTGTTTATATGGAAGTATAAGGATGACTAGTGTATGGGTCTATCATTAGTTGAAATTGACATTGTCATGGGTGCACATATGTCAAAGATTGCTTGTACTTTCAAAGAAATCTTTGTTACACATGATGAGGCCTCCAAAGACTTGTCTAAGATATCAAATGGATAAAGTGTAACAAGATCATATTGGAGGCTAGTGGCATCGAAGGATGGAGGAATCTTCATCATCTCAAATTAGCTTCTCGCTTTGAGATGATGTTTTGCATGAGAAACATTTTTTGGCTTTATTTTATTTTCTTTTTTATTACTGAAGAATTTGAAGATACATGTATTGTGAAGTTTGCTTTTTGGAGACAGGTAAGGGGTTTGGTGAAGAGCTCAGTATGGATTGTTGCCTAGATAGTTCACGAGGTTGTGACCAAGGATTACAACTTTACGAGGGCCGAGGAGACACCATGTCGAGGGTGGTTATCTAGTAACTACGGCCAGGGAGCAAGGGTTATACCTTTACGAGGGTCAAGGAGACAACTTGTCGAGGATGGTTGTCCAATAACTACAGTCTATGGTTTGGGATTTCATGGAGGAAGAACTCAAAAATTTAGCTCGGAGCTTCTAGAGGAGTTTCACTTGATTTAGGATTTGTTTCTTCAAGGAAGATCTTCACAAAGATGTATATACATTTTGTATTCAACAAGTTTTGTTATGTAAACCTTAAGGGGGGTTCCTTAGCAAAGTGAATAAGAGCTTTTAGGGGATACATTTATAAGAACAATGTAATAAGGGGGAGAATGCTAGAAAATATTAGTCTATTACATTGTATGGTGGGTGACAGGTAGGTTTTTGAATTGTGTAACCACTTATACCAACTATCATCAATTGTTTAGGCAGTTATGTTCAGGCAGTTACACATCTGCATCTTATTTGTATCCCACATACTAAAGAGAATGATCAATCAAGTATTCACTGCAATATTCAGATTTATTCCCAACAGATTTATTCCCACAATGATCACCCATTCCTAAGACCATTCCATTTTTTTTCCCTTTCTTGTTGTTATTTTAGATAAAAAAAGCTACTAAGTTACAAGGTAAAGACTAAGTTGAAGCAAGATCAAAAGAAATATTGTAGCCAATTATCATATATGAAATAGCCATATATAAAATCATCGAACCTAATGCCTTCATTTAATAAATAATAAAATTATTTTAGAATGAAATAAAACACAAAAAAGAATTGATCTTTTCAAGTACATAAAAATCTCACTAAAACCATGACAAGTGACTTACCTCAAGATTTTGCACAAATTATATTTTGTTGTCAATGATGCCAATGATAAGGTTTTAAATCAGTTTTATACCTTTTGATAACTATTTGAATGTAGATTGAAATTTATCTTTAAAATTTCCTTTCCTTCTATGCATTGCTACATGGATTATTGTATATTGACAACATAGGTTCTAGAAGCAAACATTTATTGCCACCAACAATATGTATACAAAATACAAATAAAAGTTTACATTAAAAAATATATGAACTGACTCATCCTTGCTTACATAAAAGGGCATGTATGATATGATTCCTCAACATGTCTCGGTTGACCATGACAATTAGTATATAAGAATCTATGCTAAATTGAAATGGTTATGCTTCTAGTATATTCTAATTAAATTAATATATTATTTGTATCAACATAATTTTTTTATAATTGATGATTTTTTGTTTGTTTCTAGCATTGGATTGGACACACAATTTGATTTTTCACGTTTTGATTCCTTTGTATAAATGTAATTGATAAAAATCATGCTTGTAGAGTAGAAAGTGTTGTGTAAAAATAAGATATTTGAGTGTAAATCTTTTGATGCATTTTGATTATATTTAAAAATCTAATTTATATTTGATTTTTTGGTTTTCACTTATCTTTAATAGTAGCTTTTTATTGATTTGTGTCACCTATTTAATTTGTGAAGCTTTATAATACTAATTAGTGTTAAATGACAAACACTAACAAATATTCCAAATAAGATAATGATATAAAAAGGTAGATTTTTCCTAGAGTTGAAGGAGTGCATCCTAAAATAGACAACAAGGATTCCTTATAATGTAAGAAACACCGTGTAGTCATAGTGATATGCATGCTAACTAGGTATTAAAAGTGGACCCTAAAATATGTCTTTGATACAAATATAGTCATTATTAATTAGGTCACTAAATTAAACTTATATAACAATGTGAACTCGAAAACTAATGCCTTGATGTTACATTCACCTCCAATTCCAATCAATTTGTTAGAAAATAAATATTCAAGAGTTAATGACAAAGATAGTATCTCTTTGCATGTTGAACTACCAAGCTTCCCCCTTTGCACCTAGTCATGAAGGATAATGATCTACTCTATTTAATTTTTAATTAAACTTCATTTTCATTCTTTGCACGAGCTACAAGTATTTTTAAAATTAAAGAGTACTTTACAATGAACAATTGAGAAAAAGACATTACATTTTTATAGTCCTATCTAGAGAATTATTATAATTTATACTAAGTGATGGAAAAAATTACAGAAATTGATCTTACCAAGTTTCTTATTTGTAAATTTTAATATGTGCACATAAATTTTACTGGTGTACAATCATCAAATGAGATATATTTAGTTTAAGGTTAGATCATTCACCGTGCAAGGGTAATGACTCCATGGAATCTGATATATATCTCATGTATGTGGTGTTATACATTCTTTTACTCATAAATATGCATGGTATTTATAATTTCTTCTTCCATTTTGTGATATGTTGAAATAGCACGACAACCATATTAGTAGGAAAAGTTCACTTATAGGGGCTTGGGCTAGGGCCATCCTTTTGATAAGTGCCTCATTTTTCTCTAGACTGCAACCTGATGTACATGATTATATATGTGTTACAAGATACAATTAGTTACATTCTAATGCTATGAAGCAAGGTGGTTACTTTGCATATTTGCTTGCTAGCATTTTTTTTGGAAAAATGGCTATAGGTTGCATTCTATTTTTAGGTTCAAATGAACTAAAAAATTATGCTTAAATTTTATCACAATGTCTCGAGTTAAATCAATAAAGGATCTTCAAATAGAACCGTCATTCTCCAAGTTGATAGATACTCAAGAAAGAAAAAATAATCCTTACACAATTATCGAGAAAATGATGATTGCTGACTACATCTACTCTCAGTATAATAATTTTAGTTACACAAATTCTAATGCAACCTTCTATAAATAAACTTTTAATCTATATTTTTTCTTTACCATCTTTATAGTATACACTTTACAAAATATAATTCTAACCTAATACACTCAAAACTTTGTAGTGTATATGTGCAGGCTTGAAACTCATAGACTATTACATTAAGCAAATTTCTCATGGTACAAACATTATATTTTCTCACCTATAATTCCTTTGTAAAACACAAACTTTCTACTTTATGCACTATGTACCTTTAATATGAGACTAACCATGTATTTATAATATAAGTGCACTAACTTCTTGTTTTAATGCTTAGAAACAAAAGGAATGAACAAGCACAAAGCTCTTTCCAAATTCATTCCGTACAAGCAAAAAAAATTATTGACTACAAATTCTTCAAAATTGAAATTGTTACAAATTTTTTCTTCAATTAAAACAATAAATAAATATGTAATACAAACATTTTTCAAATATTATAGATAATATTGTATGTATTTCAAAATTAGATTACAACATTATACATACAATAAAAATATAACTTTCACCATATTAACTTACATATACTTTCCTATCCGTATAACCCCTCCACCTCCTAGATTAACGACAAATAAAACAGTCGCATACCTAAATCATAAATCTATTGAAATAGGTAATACTAGTTATACTAAACTGACCTGTAAGCTTAAATAACCTGCCTGTCCTGCCTGTACATTTTAGAATGCATTGTCCCAATTAACATTATTCTAACTAGTAATATTGCCATCGTTGTAGCTGCTTGTGTCACTTTGGTGTGCTGACCTGTCCATCAGCACAGCTCTCGGAATCTGCGGAGTTTGAGGCTCCATCTTTCCTTCCAGCATCTGCACCACTTGCCCCATGCTTGGCCTTACTTCCTCGTCCTCTTGAATGCATAACAATGCTACAACACTCGCTCTTCTCACCTCTTCCACATCTGCCTCCTCTGCAACACCTTCCTCCACAATATTAATCATGTTCCCCTGGTAAATTTGAGTTGCAGCCCATGGGGGAAAGTAAAACTTACTTGAATCTTGCACGGATAAGTCCAGATTTCTTCGCCCCGAAATGATTTCCAAGAGCGTCATACCAAAACTGTAGACGTCAACCTTGGGAGTGATGGGGAGACCGGAGATCCACTCTGGAGCCAAGTACCCTCTCGTTCCTCTTGTAGTGGTCAGCACACGGCTAAAATCTCTACCAACAAGCTTTGCCAACCCAAAATCGGACAACTTGGGTGACAAATTACTATCCAGCAGAATATTTTCGGGCTTAACATCGCAGTGAATGATGCAATCTCTGCATTCTTCGTGGAGATAAAGTAACCCTCTTGCGGTGCCTAGTGCGATCTCAAATCGGGTCTTCCAATCTATAACCTCCCGTTTACCTTTGGAATCACTCTTGAACAGTAAGGAATTCAGAGAGCCGTTGGGCATGTATTCATAAATCAATAACCGTCTCGATCCTTCTGCACAGAACCCTCGAAGCCTGACCAAACTGACATGTTGTATATTTCCAAGAGAACTGATTTCCGCTCGGAATTGCTTCTCATCTTGTCTTGACCCCTGCATTTTTTTTACGGCCACAAGCGTACCGTCTGATAGAGATCCTTTGAACACGGAGCCGAATCCTCCGCTCCCCAACTTAGACCTGAAATTCCTTGTTGCAATTTTCAACTCCTTGTAACTAAACATTGTGAGAAAAGAGTTCGAGAAATCTGCACGCCTGTCCATTGACCGGAGCTGGTGCCTCCGCCTCCACCAAATTAAAATTGAAAAAATACCCAGAGCAAAGGTGAGTGCACCAACAATACCAAGCACTACGCCCACAGTACTTGTGGTTTTGCGTTTCGTTGAAAGTTGAGAGGCACCTACCCGAATGAAGACATTTGGATTGCTTATTGATGAAGTAGAGTAGCGCATGTTTAGCAAATCTCCGGACCAGATTTGGCAGGGCCCTGAAGGCGGATTGAAACTAAACGCGTTGCACGGGCAGTTGCGGAGGCAGGCTTTCTGGCAATCTTTCTTTGTGGATACAGGGTATGAGAAAGCGTAATCATCAGGCAAAGTTACACCAAGGTCGATGAATCCGTCGGTGCTGCAGTTTAACGGGCTCTGCCGAACACAGCCACTGGACGCCCAGTCTTGCGAAACCCAGGCGCGATTGTCTGTGGGTTTGAAGCCTTCCCTGCAGCTGCAGAACTGAAGATTTCTGGAGTCACAGATTCCGTACGCACCACAGGGACCATATACGGAGCATGTATCTCTGGGCACAGACCAAAAGATGCTCCAATAACTGCCATCGAATGAACACACTTGCGCTTGTCCGAACTTAGTCAGGACGAAATGTGCAGTCAAGTGAGGAATCCATGTATAATTGCAATACAAACCAGAGCTATTACTTTCAACGATGAGATTGATGAGATGTTTATTGTCTGCAATATCTGGAATTTCACTGAACATTTTTCCGTCCCAAGTTCCGGTCTCCCAATACTGTACAGATTTGTTCCATGTTAGCACGAATTGTTTGGCCCCAGACGGATCCTTGTGTGCGGAAAAAAGCCCAGGAGCAGGATCCAATGAGTTTTTCCAAGAGACTAGCTTTTTCTGTCCACCGAACATCATCCCTGGCAACCAGGTATCTACAGGATGGTCGAAACTCTGCCAAACAATTTCAGATTTATTGTCATTGCTCAGCATTAAAAAATTACCGGAATCCAATATCACAGCTCGGGAGGCCTTGTTTTTTGTGTTGACTGACCAAATAGATGCGCCCTCTGCATCAAACAGTAACATGTTACCTTCACTTGACAGCTTCAAAACGCCAGATCGGTTTCTGACGGGAATCTCCCTGTTGGCCACCCAAACATACGTCTTCTCTGGTATTTTGGCGTACCAGATGCCAATATACCAGTTAATTCCATTTGGGCTGAAGAATCCCAATTCAAATGTGCCATTCTTTGAAATTATTGTCTGATTTCCAGTAAGCGAAGCGCCCAACGAAAGAGTATCTCCAGCCTCGACTGCAGCACCATCACTCTTCCGTTGAATAAACACAGTAACTGCAAAAAGCAGGCTTAAGCATAATTTTCCCATTGCTAAGTCCCTCTGCCGTTAATATGCCTCCATGAGAACTTTTAAGGTGGAAGTCCCTTGAAAGAGCAGCGTCACTTCAAAGAGGCCATTAAATTCAATGGCCGTGGCAGACAATATCAGTCAATCTTCAACGCTAGTTGTCTTAGTGGAAAATAATAAAAATTGACAAAAGGATTTATTGATGAAAAAAAATATATTAATGTTGAATAGGTCTAAAAATTTAATAGTGTTTTTTTGGTCAATTAATTACTTAAACCTAGGGTTTGAAGTTGTCCTCATCAAATTTGATACCTTAATTACACATCATGGTAAAAGAGGTTCAAAACACCACTTTTCTCACCCACTACCCACTGTAGTTAATTACCAACCTTGATATTTGTTCCAACTTGCTCCAATACTTAACATTTTGTCATGAAAAAAATCATTTCATCTTTTAAACATGAATGCCCATTGTTTTTGAAAAGGAAAAAATAGGTTTTACAGGGACCTGAAACCACAAAGTTTAAACAAACAAAGATAGAGCAAAAAAAATCCAAACAAACAGACCGCTGTCCCAAAAAGGAAGAGACAATAGAAAAAGAGACAACAGAGTCCAAAAAAGGACTGCCAAAAAGCCAGAAACAGCCACAACAACACTAATCCAAGATGTTCATCAGCTCGGCTTCCTTTTCAACTTCACTCATATCCTGTAATCCCTGCTTGAGGATTTGAACCATATGTGGAGAAGTAGGGGCCTTCCTCTTCGTGTTAGCCCTGGTGCGAGTCGAAATCCCTTCAACAACAGCACTGCTACAACCTCTGTCCACATCCAAGTCCACGAACAGCGAGTCTTTTTGATTTTTTTCCAACTTTTCTACCATAGCATTAATGATAATGGCGTTGTGCCTGACAATTTTATGATTATGTGCCACAGTGGCCCTGATATTTTGTCCTATCTTGGACATATTGCTCTCCAGCCTAGTCAATCTTTCCTCTGCAACTATTGTCTTTTCTCCATTAAGGGGTTGTCCTGCCCATCAATCTCATTACAACCCCAGTTGACCTTCTGCTCCAACTCCATGACTCTGTTGTTGAGATCTCTATTACGGCCATTCAAATCACAAACTTCCTTTTGGGCCCACTTAAGAACAGTGAAAAGGCCATCGATACTTTTTCCCACCACATTCATAATATCCTCGGGCCTGAAGTTACTCAGGGCAGAATTAATTTCATCCAGATTCAGAGATCTTTTAGGGGTATTAACAAATCGTCCAGACGCAGGGGCACTAGGGGCCGACTCTTTACTATCCATAGGTTTTTCAGAATGAATTTCCAGAGAATTCCCAAAGTACGAAACCAATTTCATAACCGAGGTTCCTTTAAACTCAGAGACCAAACCCGGGGTAGGGCAACCAGGTGAAGGCAACATGAATGCCCATTGTTAATAAATTATACAACTTATTATTAGAAATTAATTATATAAACTACTTGTATTTCTTAATAATCCTAAAACATAACACATTATTTCTATTAAGTAAATAATGTATATCTATAAATTATTAATAAGCTACATATCATAATGAATTCCCAAACCTAACCCTAATTCATAAATGTTATATCTTATACATCCTATTACTTTATTCCATTTTTATTTGTTTATGCCGCCCATCTCTAACTATTCAACATTGCCCAACATGCTACTTGAAGCCATCATGTCCATCACCAGAAGAGATGTGAAATCTACAACCATGTGTCTATCACTAGGAGAGATACAAATTTCCAACCACCAGAAGGGAAAATGTCGACCAGGTAAGGCATATACACTTGTTTTTTTGTCATATTATTTCAAGTTTGTTTTCACATATTTTTAAATTAGTAGGTTGTTGCTCCTCTTCCCACATTCTTGATTGTTGACTTCTCACCATGAAGGCTATGCAACAGTATCTATCGACACAAAAATTCTCAAGGGTTTGGAACTTATGGAGCAGGTAAGGTCTTTTATGACCTTATTGGGTCTATGACCCAATTTTTTTCTATTTTCAATTTCACAGAGATTTTTTTTGAGAAAATTCTATGGTTAGGGTTTATAGGTTTCCAAAATTTGAAGTTATTTTGTAGTTTTTTTTGGTCTCAAAGAGTCGGGAATTGGTTTCTTACTTCCTCACAATGAGAATTTACAAAAGAGCTTAGTTTAGTATATGCAAGGTTATGGTCTTGAAAAACCTCAAATAATAGAGGACCATGCTTTGGGTAACTTGGTACTTAACCTCCACCCAACTCATTTTGTAAGCAAATTAAGAAAATAGGAATGCATATTTGGTGGATAAGTTTCTCCATGAAGAAGATTCAAAATTTCCTATATCAAAGTTTCTTCTCATTCTTGCCAATTGGTGTACATAACATTCAAAAAGGGGGAACTCAATAAATTGTTGGCCAAGAAACATTTCCAATGGAGTTGTCCTTAGGAGTAGGTTGAATTTATAGGGAGAAACACAATATTAGGCTTTTTAACATTTGAAGTTCAAATACATAAATTTGGATAATCTTTAATGCAAAAATTTCCCTAAATAGTTAGGTAATTCCAAATAGAATTTATCTTCCCATTTATGGATTGTACAAAAATTATGTATAGAGCTATTGATGTGCTCTGCACAACTAATTAAATGATGATTGAAAATTGGACAACAATTGGAGTGTTGTTTTGGTTATTTCCATCAAGCATTTTAATTGTTTGTTCTTCATCTATTTCATGGGGTTTCCTTGCTTTATGATGTTTCCTTGTTGAAACACTCTATTAATTGGTTGGCCAACTCTCTTTGTTGTTATTCTATTGGATTTTTAGTTCTACATTTTTTTTTTACTTTATTAAATTTCTTAATCCATACCTCTCATATTTGCCATGTATTTCTTTCACAAGGAATTTAAACAAGTCTTGAACAAATGGTCCCTATGATTCAAAGAGAGTACATGTTTTGGTTGATCTAGGCAAAGAGAAAATAGCAAGAGGAATAAAAAACACTCATTTGTTGGTGGTGTCTAATCTTAGGCTGAAAAGAACTTTCCATGTGGAGCACCCAAACACACTAGGAATTATTAAAGGAGTTGTGGAGGAAGGTAGGATTGAAAACAAAAAAGTGATGTGAACCAAAGATTCTTGATTAAAATATACTTTAAATGCAAACTAGTAGCAACAACCAAGAATGAAACACTCTACAATTTCTATTTGCATAAGCTATAGCCCTTACTAAAGATAACTAGTGGAGGAAAAGTAGGGAAGTTTCATTACAAATAGATGATACTGTTGAGGGTAGAAATTCAATCGAGCAAGGGAATTGGATATAGTAGTGAAAGACTAGAATGCCACAACCTCCATCAAGTAGAAAATAGATTAAACTTATGGAAATTTTCCTAGCTAGGTTTAATGTTGGTTCCCAAGGCCATAGTTGTATTTTCATCCAAGTCTAGTCTAACCTATGTTATGTTGAGAATGAAAATATTAAATGTATCAATCCTTTTTTATGTTCTAGATGCATGTAGTTTATGGGGAAATATGAAGGAAAAATTAAAACAAGTCATATCCCCAGGGCGGTTGTAGGTGCTCAAGATAGTGAAAATGATATACTTTTGATTTTCATTTAAAGTTGTGTTAAATTGTATGTAATTCTCAAAGAAAACTAGTACCCAACTAAAAATTAGAGGTTTGGAAAAATGCATATAAACATGAAGGAAGAAGATAATGCAATCACTATGGCAATAGGAAGAAAAATTTAAACCCACCTTCCCTTGAATTTTGAAGTCTTCTATCTAGAAGACCTCAAAGATTGACTCCACATGCATTCCTTAGATGAAAGAAAGTTGGGTTGAGAAATGAAAAGAGTGGCATAGGGAGGAAAAAAGATAATACATTATGCAATCATATTCACCTATGTAGCTCATCTTTTCTTGCATGCATACATTGCAGTATTGATGTGACATGTAAAATCTGTACTTTGGTAATATAATACAACTTCTTACCTCTTTGCAACCAAATCCTATAAATGTAAACTAGCTTAGTATGATGATAATTCATATATTGAATATTAATTTCCTCTATTTTTATTTTGACTAGTTTTAGCTTTTAATGGGTGAACCCACTTCAAACTCCAATTTACAAATAAAAAATGGACTTTTTATGCACACCTACCAATTTTGGCATATTCTTGTGACAAAATATGAAAGCCTTCTACATCCATGATTTGGATAATTTGGACCTCAAATTCCAATAAGTTGTATATTTCAACAAATCTTCCCTAAGTTTGACAAGGTACTCTTGAATCATATTTAGTTAATCAAGTTCCACTAACTAAGATTTCATATTCAACAATACTCTTTAAAACCAAACAAAAAATTAGTAGTTAGAAAATTTATGGAAAAATGTTTTATATGAATAGATTAGTGCCTCTGAAACGAGTCATTGACATGTTTTAGTGAATAGACCATTTGGCATGCACTTTGAAATGTTGGGAAAGATGGTCCTTAAACAAAAAGGGGTGTTTTCTCTATTTGCATCTTTCCCTAAGGGAATTTCATTAGGAAAGAGACTAGAAGGAGTAAAGATTGACTTTCAACCTTAATGGTGAGTCAATTAGACCTACATCTCAGTCCTTAAGACAATAAGACATAGCTAAAACCTAATTAAAATGATTTTCAATGCTCAAGCTAAATGAACTAAAGACCTAGAACATGAAATGCAAATTACTAAAAGTACAAAAACTAAAATCACAGTTTGGAAGAAGATCTAAGAAGGGCTAGGACACATGCACACCTATCACCAAAAGTTGGTTTTGAGCTTTAATGATGGATAGGTTCACCCTATGGTGAATGGGTCTTGGTTAGGGCTTTTGAAAATACTTTTGGCACTCCTCTTATGTTGGATCTTAGCTTCTGTTTTGCATAGGTTCCACTATTGGAAAGTCAGAAATAAAGTCCATGACCTAGTTTCTATGGCTTGACAACAATGATGACAACTTATATGCAACAATGATTTTTTTTTCTTTAAGATCTTCAATCCTTTAGCCTGCAATTTGCACATACACAAAGAGAAAAATGTTTTGTTTGAATGGGGGTTTTCCTTAGTCAAACCCCAAGTTTGGTAATTAAACCTTGATAAAAAGATAATAACAATAGAGAAGGAAATGATAAATGAGCACTTTCCTGTTACAACTCACCAAACCTTCAATGGCTTCCCTTAGAGGACTGAAGACAAACACATCTCTCCAAGGAACTTGATCTTGCTTTTCTTGATGGATTTGGACACTTGAAAATTCTTGGTTGCTTTAGGAGCAACAATGCATGTTAGCCTTCACAAGATGACATGAACACATAAACTTGAACATGATATTAGCATCTTGATTGCTGCAACAAATGACTAATAAATCTACTCTTGAATGCTCTTGACAATAACATTTTCTTTTGAATTGATCTCATAAAGTGCGTTATATTTGAATTGATAAAAAGACCATGTATTTATAGGTGTTTATCTAATTTCTTGAAAATTAGATTCCAAAAGTTGACAATTGTATATTGAACTTGAGTCATTAAAATATCATCAAAAACATATTTAAAAATGGGTCCTAGGACTTAAAGAGGACCCATTTTCCCTTGGGAAAATAGGAATTGGCCTTTAAGTCCACGACACACATGATCCAAGGTAGTTAAAATATTAATTGTATTAATTAAATATTAGTTTCCATTTTAGTAAATGGGAAAAATAAGGCTTTGGAATGCATAATTTGGAAAATTAGAAGCTTAATTAATTCCAATAAATTAAGAAATCCAAACATAGTGTGAAATTGTATGGGTATACAATTTCCTACACTACACACTAATTAAATTTATGAAATAAAATAAAAATGATTTTTTTGAGATATTTATTCTATTTTTTTTTTCAAATGCTAAGTATAATATTAAAATGTTGAGATAAGTAATTTTTTAAAGAAAATTTAACTTTTAATTTTATTTTGTGAGAATGGTTTAATATAATATATGTCGATAAATGATATTCTCATGTAAAGTTGGATTCATTTTTGTAAATGTCACTCTTTTCCAAATACACTCATTCTCATACGCTCAATCCTTATCCCATCCCTTTTTAATTCTATTTCTTAGTTGCTAGACTAAGAATTTTTTTATTTTAAACATGTAAAGTTGGATTCATTTTCATACTTGTATTTTGATGTTTAGTTGCTAGAATAAGAAAAACTTATAGGTTTATATTTATATGGTGACAACCCTAACCATAGTCCAAAAAAGGTATGCCTATGGACATGGTATGTTGAATCTCTAATGTTTATATAACAATGCCTAGAGGGTAATAAAAATATGTTGATGCTAAATATTGTTATATGAACATTAAAGATTCAAGATACCATGTGAACAATGAATTTTAATATAATAATCACATTTCCTATTGCATACTATGGAAGTGGAATGTGAAAATTATTAATCACTGTTAATCAATGCCTACTTTTTTAAACAAGGAAGAACCAAACAATGAACATAGAGAGGGATATAATTTAATTTGTCACTAGTTTTTGAATTACACACATTGATATATTTAGTCAATTATAGAACATTTCAAAATGACCAATCCATAGACATTTTTAAGTAGGCATGGTCTACAAAAAAGTTACATTGTCTACAAAATTAAACCATTACAAAACGACTAGCTTGTAGACATTGCAAAGTAGGAATGGTTTGCATAAAATTTATATTGTCTACAAAATTATAGTTTTTACCAAATATATTTTTTGCTAAATCAAACATAAATTAAACATAAAATAGGCATTACATAATTGTATAGTTCACCATAGAGCTAGGGAATGGTTTTAGCTCCTCCATAGGACTATCTATTGAAGGTATTTTTGGAGTATCTAAACTAACATGAGGTGTGATAGGAGCAAGATGACCAAATATATTTTCTTTTAAAAGGCCAAAAAATTGGAATTGTTTCACAAGGGAGTGAGGGGGACTATGGCTAGTAGATGTTTGGAAGTTGTTAAGGGAAACATAGTTAGGGGTTAAAATTTTGTACATATCTCTTATAGTATTATGATGTTCAGGTAGGGGGTTGATGGAGTACTATGTTGCCTCACTCTATTTGCATATAGTGTTGGATTCTTATCTAAACTAACTTGGAAGTTAGTAAGAATAGCATAGGCAAGGGTTAAAATTTTGTACACATCTCATAGAGTTTGATGATGTTCAAGTAAGGAGGTTGATGGAGTACTCATATCCCCAAAAATAGCTTTAGGATGTGTTAAATTCTTATTCTTACCTAGAGCTTCCATTATTTATTATATGGTGATGACCCTAACCATTGTCCAAAAAATGTATTGCTATGGACATGGTATGTTGAATCTCTAATGTTTATATAACAATGTCTAGAGGGTAACTAGAATATATTGATGCTGCAAATTGTTATATGAACATTACAGATTCAAGATACCATGCAAAAAATGAATTTTAATATAATAATCACATTTCCTATTACACACTATGGAAGTGGAATGTGCAAATTATCAATCATTGTCATTCAATGCCTACTTTTTTAGAGGAGGAACCAAACAATGAACATAGATATGGATATAATTTAATAATGTCATTGGTTTTTGAATTACATACATTGATATAGTTAGTTGATTATAAAACATTTCAAAATGACCAACCTGTAGACATTTGTAAGTAGGCATGGTCTACAAGAAAAGTTACATTGTATACAAAATTAAACCATTTCAAAATGACTAGCATATAGACATTGCAAAGTAGGAATGGTCTGCAAAAAAGTTATATTGTCTACAAAATTATAGTTTTTGTAAAATACATGTTTTGCTAAATCAAACATAAATTACATAAAATAAGCATTGCATAACTGAATAGTTCACCATAAAGCTAGGTAATGGTTCTGGCTCCTCCATAGGAATATTCATTGAAGGTTTCTTTGGAGTAGCTAAGTCGACATGAGGTATGATCTAGGAGCAAGATGACCAAATATATTTTCCTTTAAAAGGATAAAAAATTGGAATTGATTCACAAGGGAGTGAGGGGGACTATGGTTAGTAGATGTTTGGAAGTTGTTAAGGGAAACATAGTTAGGGGTTAAAATTTTGTATATATCTCTTAGAGTTTGATGATGTTCAGGTAGGGGGTTGATGGAGTACTATGTTGCCCTGCACTATTTGCATCTAGTGCTGGATTCTTATCTAAACTAACTTGGAAGTTAGCAAGAATAGCATAGGTAGCCAAATTAAAATTTAATACATATCTCTTAGAGTTTGATGATGTTCAAATAAGGGGATTGATGGAGTACTCATCTCCCCAAAAATAGCTTCAGGATGTGTTCAATTTTATTCTTACCTAGAGCTTCCTTTGTTTATTTTTAAACTCTCTCTCTCTCCTTTTACTTCTGTAGCCTTTCCTCCTCCATCCTCTACTTCATTAATTGCCTTCCAATTTCCTTATTAATATAATTATATGTTGATAAATGATATTCTTGTAAAGTTGGATTCATTTTCATAATTATCATTCCTTTCCAAAGACACTCATTTTCATACACTTGATCCTTATCCCACCCCTATACAATTCTATTTCTTAGTTGCAAGACAAAGATAAATTGTATTTGACATGTAAAGTTGGATTCATTTTCATAGTTGTATTTTGATGTTTAGTTTCCAAACTAATAAAAAATTATAGGTTTTTATATATATGGTGACAACCATAACCATCGTCCAAAAAAGGTATGCTTACAGACATGGTATGTTGAATCTCTAATGTTTATATAAGAATGTCTAGAGGGTAATGAAAATATGTTGCTTAAAATTGTTATATGAAAATTACAAATTCAAGATACCATGTGAACAATGAATTTGAATATAATAATCACATTTACTATTGCATATTATGGAAGTGGGATGTGTAAATTATTAATCACTATCAATCAATGCCTACTTTTTCAAACAAGGAGAAACCAAACAATGAACATAGAGATGGATATAATTTAATAATGTCATTGGTTTTTGAATTACACACATTGATATAGGTAGTTAATTACAAAAAAATTCAAAATGACCAACCTGTAGATATTTTTAAGTAGGCACAGTGTACAAAAAAAATTACATTATCTACAAAATTAAACCATTACAAAATGACCACCTATAGACATTGCAAAGTAGGAATGGTCTACAAAAAAGTTATATTATCTACAAAATTATAGATTTTATAGAATACATATTTTTCTAAATTAAACATAAATTACACAAAATAGGCATGCATTACAAAATTGACTAGTTCACCATAAAGTTGGGGAATAGTTTTGGCTCCTCCATAGGACTATCTGTTGAAGGTTTTTCAGAGTAGCTAAAATAACATGAGGTTTGATAGGAGTAAGATGACCAAATATATTTTCTTCTAAAAGGCCAAAAAATTGGAATTTTTTCACAAGGGAGTGAGGGAGACTATGGCTAGTAGATGTTTGGAAGTTATTAAGTGCAACATAGTTAGGGGATAAAATTTTGTACATATCTCTTAGAGTTTGATGATGTTTAGGTCTAGGGGGTTGATGGAGTACTATGTTTCCCTACTCTATTTGCATTTAGTGTTGGATTCTTATTTGGAAATCCCACAATAGTGGTTTACAATTTTTGGCCAAACTGGACATTGAAATAATTTTTTTCAACTAAATCTTCACTTTGGGGCACCTATAGCGGCTAAACCGCAAGGAATTTGAAGATGATGCAAACCAGAGTTTCATGAAATTTTGTCTATAGATTTAAATATATTTTTTTCAAATTTTTTGGAATCAGATTGTACTTTTTTTTCCATCTCCCTCGAAAACTAGTTTTTTTTAGAAAACAACATTCTTAAAAAGTGATGCTCACCGTATAACACATAACTTTTTTTCCATGAAGGATAAAATTCTAATTCTTTTGAATTTGGATTTGTAACTCTAATATCTAGTGCTTCCACTTGGTTAGATAGTTTTTTATTGAATATTTTTTCTTTAATCAAGTTTCAAATTCAAACCAATTATAATTCAGACATAGCACGACCGTATAAAGCATAACTTTTTTTGTATGTATCAAAATTCAATTTTTTTTTCTTTGTTCGATCAAGGACTTCAATATCTGGTGCACTAATATTTTTAATTTTTTTTTAATAATATGCTATTTTCCCACATGTACAGAACAAAGAGCTTGATTTTCGGTGAAAAAAGAGCATTCATGAGAAATAAAAAATAAATATAATAATAAAATTAAATTTATTTAAAATTATACTTTTTGGGAAGCTTATAATAAGGACTACATACTTGAAAAAAATAAATTTTAAATTAATTTATTTGATCCCTTAAAAGGTAAATCAAAAGTGGTTTTTTATCATCATTTTGATAGGTGTAAAGGAGACTATGTTATAGGTATGGTTTAAAACTAGCGGGGTTCTATCCAAGGAGGTTTGATTTATGGTAGTTTGATCAAACCCTCTTCAATTGGAATTCTTTAAATAGAACATTTTAAGGCTTAAATCATTATATTTTCTAAAAATATGTGATTTCAGCAAAAATTAGTTCCTCCCAGAAATTGTAAACCAGCTTTGTGGGATCAAGAGCATAGGCAGGGGTTAAAATTTGTACATATTTCTTAGAGTTTGATGAAGTTCAAGTAAGGGGGTTGATGAAGTACTCATCTCCCCAAAAATAGTTTTAGGATGTGTTAAAATATTATTCTTACCTAGAGTTTCCTTTGTTTCTTTTTCAACTCTCTCTCCTTTTGCTTATGTAGCCTTTCCTCCTCCATCCTCTATTTCATTGAATCTTGTCTTTCAATTTTCATCTCTTCATTACTTTTTTTTTTTGACTTGATGAAGTTTCTTTGCTTTTATCTACTTTTCTTCCTTTCTTTTAGTTGTTCAAGTTCAGCTTTCCTTTCTTCTTGTTGCTCATGCAATATTATGCAATCATTCATATAGAAGGATTTGTGATTTATTTCTCAATATAAGTTTATTGTTAGTAGAGGGAATGAACCTCTTTCTAACCATTTCAATGGGTAGCTTCATATTTTTTTTTAGGAGTCTTGAATACATAGCACCTCTTCATTTGTTGTTTCAAAAGATTCAGATTTCTATGTGAACCTTCATTGTATCCACCTTGATTGTCTTCAACTTCAGTAGGTTCAAATTTTTTAGTTTCGGGTATGTGTAGGATCATCATGGAAAAAATAGGCTCTTAAGTGGAAAAAAATTCAAAAAAATCAGAGTTAGGCAACTTGACGTAAAAATTTGAATAAGTTATCTATATTATTTTAAAAAAATGTAAAAAATAGAATTTGTAGCAAATTGAATGTAGTTTCTAAACTACTAAGTTTTTTAAAAAGAAAACTATTTGGTGAAAATTTGAAATTTCAATGCAATAGTACTTAAATTTCAAGGAAAAAATAAGAAGTAGGTATCTCTAACTACCCTAACCACAATAAATTGATAATATTTTTTATAATATTTTATATATAAGTAGAGGACTCATGTCCTGATGTGATGCATATTTTTTTGTAATTTTTTTCCAAGTAAATAATTAATTATGATTTTTTTATTACAGCTTTTAAAAAATATAAAAAACTTGTATGTCTAACCATCTTAACTTGGTCAAAACGTCATGAAATTCAAATTTTCTTTTTTTAATCCTATAGTATGCAAAGCATAGAATGTGACACATGTTTTGGATTCAAAAAATGTTATACCATTTGAAATTTATAGATTTTTTTCAATCAACCTATCAATCAGGACTTTAGTCATAATTCGAATAGAAAATGAATAATAATTACTTATTAAATTCAAAGTAAAGCATAATTTATATTGGTAGAAATCTAAGAATCTCCTTTAAAAACCCTTTTCGCTTCATCAATTTTGGGTAAAAAAAAAGTTGTCAACCACATACCCATCATATTGCCACTTTTTGGCCCATCATGATCCTGCACATACCCTTTCCCAATCTTTTGTATTTGCATAATAATGAATCACTTCAAACCTTGAAAATGGAGGTTGAGAAGGCATGCATAATGAGGTTTCTTCCCCTTAGAAATCAATTTGCACTCCTAAGTTTTCTGTTCCATTTTGAAACCAATTTGGTGGGTCAAATTGTGTTCATAAGCTCATATCATTTTCATAAATTATCTTTGTATGACATGATTTGGTGAAAATTTTCCTTCACCTAGGTCATATGTTCTCACTAATTGTTCTATTTCCATATGTTCTAAACACTGTTCTACTTTAGTGTCTTTATAACTAGCCAACCTTAAGATGCTTGCAATTCCTACAAGCTCATTATCTTCCTCTATAGTAAATGCCTCTCTTGGTTTCATGTAATTACAAAGTGCATATCTATCTAGTGACCAAATTCTAGTTCTTCAAAAACTTGCAATGATGTTTTTAGAAACAAATCTATAGATTGAAATATTTTCTTTCAAGTTCTGCTAATTTTTTTCTCATTATTTCTGTGTGGATGTTTTTCCATCTACTTTGACCTTTCAGTTTTGAAATATATCTTGAATGGAGAAAAAAACTTACACCTAAAGGTTATAGTTTATGGTTGGTATGGGAAAGAAATTTAAGAAGATCAATACCTAGAGATTTTGCCTCTTGAATTGTGGTTAAAGCTATATGGCTTCCATGTCCATCAAAAATAAGGAGATGTCTCTTTTTGGGTGAATCCCCAATTGGAACTAATCTAGCAAAATGATACAAATAATTCAATAATAACTCTTTGGTTATTAAAGCATGTGGTTGTGCTACCATGTAGGCTCTTGGTTCAAAATTAGTAAGATAATTTTTCAATTATATTTTTTCCTTAAAAAGATAGAATATTAGAATGTGATGATATAATGAATTAATACAACACAATATTATTATCCATTCTCTACTTTTAGATAAAATATCTGGCACAATTTTTTGTTGCCCAACTTTGTAATCACTCACATTCCACAATTTTTTCTTTCATGTTGTAAAGACGGGAAAAGGGTACACCTTCTCCTTGCTTAATTTTGGAATAATTAATGATAGATTAGACTTGATATCACCTTGATCTAGTGTTGTGATGAGTTTTACACGTCCAAATTAGGTCTTGGGCCCTTTTTAAACTAAAAAAACCTAACTCTTCCCTAATTTAATGTTGTAAAGTGTATTTATTTACACCTTCACATTAAATTTAGGAGGCTTGTAAATTAAGTGGACCTAATCTAGTGTTGTAATGTGTTTTACACATTCACATGAGACTTTGGGCCCTTTTTAGCTAAATAGACCCATTTTTTCCTTAATTTAATGTTGTAAAATGTATTTATTTACACTTTCACATTCTATTTTGGACCCCCTTACATTTATGACCTTAATATAGGCCCCTAAGACCCTATATTATGCATCCCAAGATATATTTCAATCAAAAACCTGACAATATGAACATATAAACTTAATTTGCACACTCCCTGACATTTTATCAATCAAAATAGGCCCTGTGGGACCCATTCACCACTTTGGGAAAATGAGTCCGATCCAGGTGGGACCCATTCACCATAGATGGTGAATGAGTCCCATTTGGCCTATTTTCAAGGTTTTGAGTGAGAAAAATTAGGCTTTAAGTTCAAATTTTATGTATGTCAGCCTTTGGGATCTAATACACAAGATCTTAGATGGATTGCCTATATAAATGAGCTTTCAAATCATCATTTAATTAAGTCTACATGTTATGAAGTCAAGTATTCAAGAGTTAAGCATTCCAAGACTTCACAAGAGCATCAAGAGTGCATTCAAGATCATTTCTTAAGCATTCAAGGGAAGAATTCTTCATCAATTATTGTAGCAATTCAAGATCTATCATCATGTCAAGGGTATCAATCATCAAACATGTTACTGAGCTAGTGTTGTGATTTTGAATTCAAGATCCAAGATCAAGCATTGTTCTACTCCTATTATCAAGATCAAGATCTACATCCTTCATGGCCATTTCATGATTGAGTTGCAAATTTACAATACACCATTTACAAGGCATCATTCAAGGTATTATTTCCTATGATTCATGTTTCATGCCTTCATTTCATTGTCTCATCATTCAGTTTAATTACCTACAAGGGGTTTGACCTAGGAAAACCCCTATTCCCTAACAATCAACACTTTCTCTCTCTCTCTCTCTCTCTTTGTGTGATTGTAGATCTAGGTGCTTTGAAGACTTGAAGATCATTGAAGACTAGGCTACAAGCTTAGAGAAATTTTTTGGAGTTGTCTCCCCATTTACAAGGTTGTAATCTTCACCAAAAGGTCACCTACCACCCAAAAATAAGGGTTTTAGATCCAAAAAAAAAGAGTAATAGAAAGAGAAGACATTGAAGCTTAGATTTATATTTTAAAGATCCAAAAAACCCTAACTAGACTCATTCAACAATTCTAGCAAATGAGTCCCATTTTAAGTCAATTTTGAGATTTTTGCATTTTTTGATACCTTTTTGCTAGAAACCTGTTCTTGCATAGAAACTCAAATCTAGGACTGATTCAGCCTAACTAGCGAATGAGCCCTAGTAGGAATTTTTTTTAGGTTATTCAACATTTCAAACCTTCATTCAAGCCCCTACAAGTTTTTAGGTGCAAACTTATGATTTTACAACTTTTTGTTATGATTTATATGCATTTCTAGGTCATTCATTCAAGTTTCATGCATCACTAGGCTTTGTCATTAGATCTTGTGTTTCATTTGTTTTTCCAAGCCCTAGCTTGGTGGTGAACCCCTTATTACTTCACAATCAAGCCATAAAGCAGTCCCTTAGTAGATCTCTTTCTCCCATTATCATCATTTGATTGAGATATCTAGGGCATCCTTGAATGTGGAGTATAGAAAACTTGTTACCCTAGGTCCTAAAACCCCAAGAGGAAAGAAGTTTCTATCTTAGATTTTGGTGAACCTACATTTAGAATACCTTCTTTTCTTATTTGGAGTCCATCATCATCCTAGATCTAGCTTGCATTGACTTTGCATTAGGGTCTGCATTAGCTAATTGGCATCTAGGGTTTCTAAAATTTTGCATTAGTGAAAGTGCATATTATAGGTTGCATTTTTGCATCCCAAATAATTGAAAATCATCTGAAAACTATATTTTCATTTAGGTTACAGATCATACAAACTAAAAAGCATAAAAATATCTTAAAATTTTCTAATTTTTTAAAAAAACCCTAATTGGAACTCATTCACCCCTCTAGGCGAATCAATCCCATTCTATATTTTAAATTGCTTTTAACAACATTAAAAACCTCATTTATGTGCTTCCTAAGCCTCCTGGTAACATATACTATAAGTTTGGAAAGTTTCAATAAGATAACTTATAAACAAAAAATCATGTTTGTGATAATTTCCTTAAAACAATAAAAGTAACCATTAGGTCCAGAAATTTAAACATTTTCTATAGGATTTGACTATCATGGAAGGCATCTAGTTTAAAATAAACCCATAAACTTAGCTTAATTAAACCAAGTGGTTAATTTCAGGGTATGTGCAGGTTCATCATGGGCCAAAAAGTGGCAATATGATGGGTATGTGTAGGGTGTTAGGGTTAGAAAGGCAGATATCTAACAATTAAATGCAGATTTAAGTAATAAATAGAGAAACTAAAAACAAAAAATAAATTATAACACAGAGAATTTAACATGGTTCACCCAATCTGAGCTACATCCACCAAACCGCAGCCATCCAATGATTTTATTATCCAGTGCAAAAACCTATTACAATCTTGTGAATAATCACGTTTTTCATTATCCTATAACACCCATCTGAACCCCTTTTTATCAAGCTTAGAAGCCCCCAGATTTTGGGTGTATAGTATACCACAGGCTATACAGTATAGTATGAATTGCCACATACCAACATAGGGTATGTGGCAGATGACATTTTTTTACCCAAAATTGATGAAACGAAAAAGAGTTTTTAAAGGAGATTCTCAGATTTCCACCAATATAAATTATGCTTTACTTTGAGTTTAATAAATAATTATTATTCATTTTCTATTTGAATTACGACCAAAGTTCTGATTGATAGGCTGATTGAAAAACATCTATAGCTTTCAAATGGTATCACATTTTTTGAATCCGAAACATGCATCACATTCTATGCTTCGCATACTATAAGATTAAAAAAATATTGAATTTCATGAAGTTTTGACCAAGTTAAGGTGTTCAGACATACGGGTTTTTATATTTTTTTAAAGTTGTAATAAAAAAATTATAATTAATTATTTACTTGGAAAAAAATTACAAAAAAATATGCACCACAATGGGATATGAGTCCTCTACTTATATCTAAAATCTTATAAAAAAATATTATCATTTTATTGTGGTTAGGGTGGTCAAACAAACGCCTCCTTATTTTTTCCTTGAAATTTAAGTACTATTCCATTCAAATTTCAAATTTTCACCAAATAGAATTTTCTTTTTTAAAAATAAACCTAGTAGTTTAGAAACTACATTCAATTTTCTACAGATTCTATTCTTGCATATTTTTGAAATAATATAGATAACTTATTAAAAAATTTACGTCGGGTTGCCTAACTCTGATTTTTCTAATTTTTTTGCCACTTAAGGGCCTATTTTTTCCATGATGATCTTGTACATACCCTTCATCTTAATGAATTTAAAATTTGAAAGAATAGTTATCTTTTAAGTTTAGGTCTCATCTACAAGACTTGACCACCCTCATTTCACATAGGAAACCCTAAAGGGGATCAATTCTATGATGGACTTCCCTTGATGAATTGTATACTAGATTCATTTAACTTGAATTAGGTTTATCTCCATCATAGGGTGTGCGAGATGAGTCCTAACACACATAAACACATGTTTCTCCTTACCCCACCTTTAGGTGGCATGCTTGTCGTGATCACGCACACACAATGTCCTCAAGTATGCATGTTAGATAATCATGTGAAGTATAGGAGATGTTTTAGTTTTAAAAATGGCTTCATATCCATGTCCTTGTGGTTAGAATTTGGGCACGATACTTTCTCTTTAAATGATAAGTTTTACTTTTCCCTTCAAATTTTTTATACATTTACAAAGTGAAACTATATAACTATACATTTATTAAATTTTTCCTAATTTTGATAAACATATTTTTAAATAAATATTAAAAATTGTGCGTACTAAAATTATAAATATTGTGATTAAATGTCACTTTTTTATCTTAACAATTTATTCAAAATAAAAAATATATCATTTTGGCATATAATCATTTTCTTTCCTATATGTCTTATTTCATCCTATTTTTCATGTTTAGAAATCATGTTTTCCTATGTTCCTTGTTGGCTTATATGGTTCAATGCTATATGTTCATGATGTTTCTATGCTTTGTGTGCTTCATGTTTATGATATCTTTAAATCTTATACTATATACATTCAATTCTTATTATGGATTTCCTAATTTTTGCACATACTTATCATACTTATATCTTCTTCATATTTTCATATGCTTTTCATGTTTACAACTTATGTTTCTTACAAATTTTTTTTGTTTGTTTATGACATCTACACATTTCCACATGATTTTCATATCCATGTATTATTAGATCATGCTTGTTCTTACATATTTATCTTATGATCACATACCTATATATTATTATACTTACCATACATATATCTTGCATCTCACTTATAATTATTCCAACTTTATATAACATTTATAATTAAAATTATCTTATTAATTTTCTTCACTAGGGGGGTGAATTTGCACCTTACTTTACCTTGTTGCACATGTTTTCACAATCATGTTGTGCATATGTTCTTAGATGCTTTATCGAATGATGATTAATTTGATTACTCTTACATTTTATATCATGTGGTCATATTTTTTCTCCATACCTCTAATCCATTATATCCTTTGTGTGGAACCAATTGGGGGGACATATTTTCCATTAAAGTTTCTGTAATGAGTTTTATTTTATAGTAATATGATCATGATCATTGCCAAGTTGAAAGGAATTTCATTAACCTCTATTTACCGTCAACATATTCTTCTGCCATTTAGTCCTATTTTTTTTCTTAGTTATGTTTTATCACTTTCCATTTAGATGAAATTTATTACCCTCCTTTTCAGTTTCACTATTTTTGATGATAGTTTTCAAGAAAGGTGTAGTTAGCTATTCTTTTTTTAAAACGATAGAAGCTATTCATTATATTATTTTTCTATTTTGGAGGTTTCTAATAGAGATTTGATTGCAAGGAAAGTACACCAATCATTGTATATATCTATACTCTTTAATTTTTATAAAATGACATTTTTGTTTATTAATAATTTTTCATTGAGTTGTATCTTCATATAAGCTTACATGTACATAAAAATTGGGTAAAATATAATGTCAAATTATATGTATCCATTTCCTTTTCCATTACATTTTAAGACCATATTAAAATGTCTCTATACAATAACACATCTACAAGTGACATATTCTTGCATGAAATATAGACCAATCTTAAACTCAAATTTTTAATTTATAAAATTTGAATTAAACATTTTCAAATTCTTCCTATTGACTTAGAAAATTTGTATGTTAATTTATGAACTATATTGTTATAGTTAATGGAATGTCCCGATGCAAGTGTATGCCATAGATGAATCATCAAAAGAGCATTTATGATGGATCTGTAATAACATTATTATGTTGAAAGTGTTCCCTATATGAAGAGAATGCACTTCTTTTTTAAATCAATGATTGAGAGTTGAGGAGAAGCAATGCAAGACGATGAGAATGCACTTCTTTTTTAAATCACATAAATATTGAATGTGATTTAGTTGTTGAGCCTTACATTTCATTCATATTCTTCATTATCTATTAGCGTTATGTGGGTGAAGAGATGAGATGGTATGGACACATTTAAGGTTCAACATGTTTAATTTTTAATTAAATTTTAGGTTTAGATATTTTAACCATGTGTTCGTCTTTCTAATTTTGGATTACACACACAATTCCCTCCCTTGAATACCATATCATTTATTACTCAGATGAGTAGATATGGTATTATTTATTTTGTTACAAGTGGAATTCATTTTTATTTCAAATATTTTGGTGATTTTTGGCCCCTTTCATCACTAGCCACCTTTAGACATAATAAGCCTTGTATTAATATTATTATATTATATTCTACAATAGAAATTATTAAATATAAATATAATATAATACATATAAATTTTTTATATATAGTACAAATTAAATTAACATATGACGAATCTAATAGATTTATTGACAAAGAGGGAGAGAGGGGATAAATAGGATCTAAAGAGATGAAAAAGTAAACGTAGAGAGAAAAGGAGGGAGAGAGGGAAGTGATAGAGTGATAGAGGAAGAGATAAGGGAAGAAAAATATAGAAAGAAATAAGGTAAAGAGAAGAAGAAATAGATTGAGAGATAATGAGAAACATTGATATAGAGAGGGTGATAGAGATATAAAGAGTTCTCTCTCTTTCTTTTTTTTCCCATCTATATATATCATCTCTAACTCTCACTTTATATAACTTCTTATCTCTATCTTTTTATCTCTCCAGGTTCTCTCTTTGTCTATCCCTCTTTCTATCTCTATTTTCCCCTCTCCATCTCCATCTTTGATGACAATGTAGGAACACAAAACTCTCAACCAAACTCAACTTGACAGAATCTCAACTAAATTCTTACTTGTCCTTGCAACTAGGACTCATTCTTCCTTCACAAAACCCTTGGTTCAAGACACCAAAACTGAGATTAAGGTAGAAAATTCTTGGAGAAGCCTCAAACCACCTTGAACAGCATCAAAATAAATGTCACAATCCCTATCAACAACTTAAACATCTCAAATAGGAGAACTCCCAAAATGGATTGTCTTAACCGACCTAATTAGGCTTCCATTGATCCTTCTATCTTGCTCATGGAACAATAAAGAATCTCTCCTAACTCTCAACTTGATTCAAAGGCTTGTAAAACTCCACAATTGAACATTTCTCAAATGATTACATGGCCTTTCAAAATGGAAGATAACAAACTGCAAATATTGTCCTATTTAGGATTGTGACAACTCTGCCATAATAGGGAAGTCAATTAAATGGATTCAAATTCTTATAAATTCACCAATATTTATCATGAAATGGCCACAAATACACATTGGTAACCTTTTGAAACAAAAACAAACAAGGACTTAAAAACCGCAATCATAACCCATTAAATCTCCATTGTTCTCAAATTTACTAGTCATTTTCACATTTTACAAACCTAGGGTTTCATAGAAACCACCCAAAGCCTCAACCATAGACTATGCAACCTTGAAATCCTTTAGAATACTCTTCAATCATCATTCTCACCAATTTTCAAGAAACTCCCATAGTTAAAAATGGAGAAACTCAATTTTAAGTGCACATTGCTTACCCTAGATCAGGGTTTCTACCTGTGTAACATAAATTTTCAATAATTTCCTTAAAAATAAATGGATTTTAATGAAAAAAAATTCAAAATAAATTAGATTCATAGGGATTTAATTATCAATGGAGGATGAGAGAATTTATGAACCATACATGGCTGTACAAAGGCCAGAAATCAAGAAAATATAGGAAATTACCAAAAAATCAGAGGCTTTCATTGAATTTCTTGATCCTACATTAATCCCCAACCTTCCTCGAAATGTGTGGGGCTTAAAAATGACTTTATAAAGAAAATCCAATGCCTCAAACTAAATCTTCAACTACTTTGTCTCTTCACCTTCCACAATCTTACAATTTGTTGCATTTTTACAATTTTGCATTGACAACATTTTGTAAAATTTTGCAACATTTACCTTTATGCCAAAATCAACCCAAATCAACTAACAAGGACCTGTTACAAAATAAATGTGGAAATTTAGAACTTATTACATCATTAGGACATCATGATTAAATAAAAAACTTGAAGTTTCCTCTTGGAGGTATATCCTTGCTAGGGTGTACCTGCACCATTCTCCCAACCAAATAAAAACTTCTAAGTCCTCTTGGATCCTTAAATTCTCCTCCTTGTAGTATTTTATTCCCTACAACCTTGATCTTTACCTTTGGATTGAGATGGTCTATGCCAACTTGTTTCCATCTTGTCTGGCCACCTAGAATCTGCTTCTTCATGCCTTGATATGTCTCAAATTCCTTTTGTCCCTCTTCAATCTACTGCTCCTTGATCTTTAAATTGTTCCTTGTCCAAAATATTAGAACAAAAAAGAAATGATACAATGGGGTATGTCTAGGATCATGATGGAACAAAAAGTGGCGATATGATGGGTATGTGGCTAATGACAATTTTTTTACCCAAAATTGATGAAACGAAAAGGGTTTTTAAAGGAGATTCTTAGATTTCCACCAATATAAATTATGCTTTAATTTGAATTTAATAAATAATTATTATTCATTTTCTATTTGAATTACAACTAAAGTCCTGATTGATAGGCTGATTGAAAAAATATCTATAGCTTTCAAACGGTATCACATTTTTTGAATCTGAAACATGTCACATTCTATGCTTCACATACTATAGGATTAAAAAAAATGAATTTCATGAAGTTTTGACCAAGTTAAGGTGGTTATACATACAAGTTTTTATATATTTTAAAAGTTGTAATAAAAAATCATAATTAATTATTTACTTGGAAAAAATAACAAAAAATATGTATCACATGGGACATGATTCCTCTACTTATATCTAAAATATTATAAAAATATTATCATTTTATCATGGTTAGGGTGGTGGACAAACACCTACTTCTTATTTTTCCCTGAAATTTAAGTACTCTGCATTGAAATTTCAAATTTTCACCAAATAGATTTACAAAAAAAAAAACCTAGTAGTTTAGAAACTACATTCAATTTGCTATAGATTCTATTCTTACATATTTTTGAAATAATATAGATAACTTATTCAAATTTTTATATCAAGTTGCCTAACTCTAATTTTTTTGAATTTTTCACCACTTAAGGGCCCATTTTTTCCATGATGATTCTGCACATACCCAATGTTTCTACCACAATACCTCCATCTTTCTTCAACTCTTTATAAGTCTCCAAGATCAGTTCATCCTTGATCTTCTCTTCATCTAATCTTGACACCAACTCAATATCTTCTCCCTCTGAGATCAAGTCCTTTATCTCTATTATTCCTTCACCTTCATGCTTGGGAATAGTTGCAATTCCTTGGTATTCTTCATCATTGAATTCTTCTTCTGCATCTTCAAATGCTTCTTCCTCTTTTATCTTCATTTTCCTTCTCCTTTTGACTATCTTCTTAATGGGCCATACAACTTTCTTTTTCACTGTCAAATGTCAACTGAATGCTCTTCTAAGAAATTGCTCCATCTCTTCTTCATACCTTCTCATCATCTCTTCCATAGCCTACCTTATTTCTCTTATCTCCCTCTCATTCTATCTTTGCCTTTTTTTTTCTTCTTTCCTCTTCCTCTTTTTTTTTCTTTCTTTTGTAACTCTGCTTCTTGCAAATTCCTTCTCAAAAAATCCATATTCTTTTCTACTCAAGAAAGCTTCTCCTTGCTTCTCAACTCTCTGCCTCACCTAGGTCTTTCCACTTTTCTTCTACCTAGTCTTTTGGCCACCAACCTACACACAACCACAAATACACAACCACAAAATATTTTCCCAAACCTTTCTAAGTTGTGATACCAAACTAATGACAATGTAGAAACAAAAAACTCTCAACCAAACTCAACTTGACACAATCTCAACTAAATTTTGACTTGTCCTTGCAACTAGGACTCATTCTTCCTTCACAAAACCCTTGGTTCAAGACACCAAAACTGAGATTAAGGAATAAAATTCATGGAGAAACTTCAAACCACCTTGAACAACATCAAAATAATTGTCCCATTCCCTATCAACAACTTAAACATCTCAAATAGGAGAACTCCCAAAATGGACTGTCTTAACCGGGCACCAACCTAAGTAGGCTTCCACTGATCCTTCTATCTTTCTCATGGAGCAATAAAGAATATCTCTTGAATCTAAAATTGATTCAAAGGCTTGTAAAACTCTACAATTGAACATTCCTCAAATGATTACATGGCCTTTCAAAATGGAAGATAACAAACTATGCAAATATTGTCCTATTTAGGACTATGACAACTCTACCATAACAGGGCAGCCAATTAAATGGATTCAAATTCTTATCAATACACCAATATTTATCAAGAAACAAAAAAAAAAAGGACTCAAAAACCACAATCATAACCCATTAAATCTCCATTGTTCTTAGATTTACTAGCCATTTTCACATTTTACAGACCTAGGGCTTCATAGAAACCGCCCAAAACCTCAACCATAGACTCTGAAACCTTGAAATCCTTTATAATACTCTTCAATCATCCTTGTCACCAATTTTCAATAAATTCCCACAATGAAAAATGGAGAAAATCAATTTTAAGTGCACATTGCTTACCCTAGATCAGGGTTTCTACTCGCCTCACATAAATTTTCAATAATCTCCTTAAAAATGAATGGATCTTAATGAAACTGTTACATATTTTTTGCCTCAGCTCAAATGGAGGAGTTGTCTAATTGCTATTTGCCATAAAGTGGAGTTGCAGATTGAATTTCAAATGTTGTTTCGCATAACATTTGCATCAAGTAACAGTTATGCATTTTTAGTAAAGTAGGGTTTCAA
The DNA here is from genome assembly GCA_007258455.2 of Sequoia sempervirens. Lineage (NCBI taxonomy): Eukaryota > Viridiplantae > Streptophyta > Pinopsida > Cupressales > Cupressaceae > Sequoia > Sequoia sempervirens. Next base: position 120,208,224 of record VDFB02256132.1, read on the forward strand.
AGTGTCATTCAGATGTTGTAGATTTTAAAGAAGTACAAAATTGAGTACATAAGCAAAATAGCATTTTAGATGCTTTTATTCATTTCGAAAAGGAACTCATATTTTTACAAGGCTTCATTTGATTTCACAATCAGAATGATAGTACAACATTGCATTCAAATGCATTTTCTTTTCAATTGAAAAGCATAATTGAAATCAAGGATCCACACAAGCCATGGATATAACTATAACTGTGACAATATATCTCTAATAACACATTGCACTACTGAGGATGCTAAAGGAAAGCACGTAAGCACCAACATAATCATCATTGCCTGATTATTGACGCTTGATGTTGAATGGTGCACCTCATTGTCTCGAGCTTCGTCGACCTGTAAGAGGAAAAGAGGGGTGTCAGTGGCTTCGACTATGATGTAACTTATATTATGCATCTACAATAGTACAACATACTATTAGCAATGTATTGAAACAATCAAATTTTATCAAGTGCAGTATTTTATCTACTGTTTGTTTCCTTGTGCAGGTATAGGTAAAGTCATGAAGCTAAACATTATTCGAGGACCAAGCATGTGGAGTAAAACGGGCTCCCACAAGGGTAGAGCTTGGCATGCTATCCTATTCATTAAACAGGCTGATTTTAAAGGATACTTCATTATATTCATCAAATGAAATGAAATACAACTGAAGAGTAAAATAGAGAATCCATCAATTAACAAAACCAACTGTGCATTCATAATGATTAGGATTTCTTGCTGAAGGCTACAGGTGAACAATGAGTTTAGTTCGCTTAAGGAATTTAACTGAATACATTTATATCAAAAATTGCTGAATAACTACATTTCCATGTTGATTGTAATCATATGTCATGCGAGTTCAATTCATCAATTCTCTTTTGGATAGTGAACAGGCATACATATGCCTCAATGTTTTGTTCTAATTTTCATCATCAAAGAGAGCAGTTTTTTAGAGCAGTTTTGTACAGTGAAATATAAAAATGCATGAAGAGTACCATGTTGCTCAAGAATACAAACACAGATGGTGCATTTGAATATTGAATGAATTTCTGGTTCTAGTTGACTGATTAAGTAAATACCGCATCATGAATAAGTAATAACGAGGAGATCATTCTAGAATAATAAAGGAGTAAACAATTTATTTCCAGAAAAGTTTTTGAAGTTACCAGTTATGCATATGAACTAGTAAATAGAGGTGATTCATAGTAATGCAATATTTCATTATAACAATTTCTACAAAGTTCAAAAATAGAAGATAGATATTGCTTTGTTAAAATTGAGTGAAAATCAAAGGACACTGATATATGTGTAGAATACGAGCATGAAAATTCCCCTCTTCAAAAGCATTTTTAAGGTATCTTAACTATCAAAGAGAGTTACAAATTTTCAAGCAAATATGGGAGGTCGAGTTCTGTCAGAAAGTAAGAGTGCATGCTTTTAGCTTTGAGAATTTTAATACTCACAAAATTGTTTTATTCCAGAAGTTGAAAGTAAGTCACTGTTTATTTTAGCTCGAGTTCATGTGGAGACGACAAATAGCAGTAAATCACAAGATATGCAGATTTTCATGCTAGGTCGAGCTTCAGAAGAGAAGAAATGCATTTTTCTTTAATAGTTCCAAAGACCCATTTTTAGTTTAGCATCAAATACAGAAAAATGGAGTTTCTCTTAAGGATTTCAAATACCCATTTTCAGGGTTTGTTTCAAAATGCAGGAAAATCAATTACAAAGATAACCCATGTGAGATCTTGAATTTAAAAAGCAAAAGATATACGACCGATGCAAGTTTTTGAGTTGGGTCGAGCAATAGATGTAGTCTTATTCAAAATTTCTATGATACCCATGAACAAAAATGCTTTTAAATTGGCATAATGGTAGGTAATATGTTCTGGGTTGAATCAAAAATTAATCAAAAATACTTTCGATATGACTCAAGCTCTCTATGAGAGGTCTCCTCGAAAGTGATATGTCATGGCAACAGGAATGAAAGCATGAGCTTTTGGCGAGACACAAGTTGTCTACAAGATGTCACCCTGACTACACATTGTCTTGGCGACTAGGAAATAATAAATATTTTTGGTATGACTCGAGCTCTCTATGAGAGGTCTCCTCGATGAGGGTAAGCTATAGCGACACTCATAGGACAAAAACCAAAGCTTCATGAAGTATTCAAAAACCAAAGGGTCGAGCTTTAATAGTAGTTTGAGCACAAGAAACACACAGAAAAGCAAATGCAAGCTCCCAGAATTGTGTCAAAATATAGAGGGAAGAAAATGCAGATTTATTGAAGTTTCTTTTATACCCATATGCAGAGATGTTATCAATTTGACATAATAATAGTTTTTTGTTCTGGGTTGAGCCCAAAAGTCAAGAAAATGTCTCCTACAGTGTGCCTTTGGCACAGCTTGAGTATAGCTAGGAATTCACAAGTAAGTTTCTTTAGTTTCTGAAGAATGAGTATCTAGCGGTGGCTCACTAGTTCAGATCTATAGAGAAAGCTTTCCAGCCATGGCCAGGAGCTTCACAATGTGTCCATAAAGCAATAGTCAAGCTCACATAACAGCAAACAAAAGTCACAGAAATGCAGAATAAAGATATTAGAGTATGTGGGGCTGCAGCTTTAGGGCCGGAATATTTTAAGTAAGGAGCTATAGAAGTTATGAAATCATTAAATAAAGCTTACCTCTGCACAGTAAAGGAAAACAAGAGTACAAGTCGAGCTTTCATGGAGCGAACTGTAGAGTTCGAGCTTGAGCTCATTGTGGCCAAAGGAGAGCAAGTACAAGGAAAGGTCATAAGAGAAAAAATGATAGGCCGCGGCCTTAGTGGCCTGCTTTTATTCAATAATGAAGTGAAATCCATGATACAGATGGCACGAATCTTACCCACTGGAGTCTCAGATCTCTGAAGTGCGGGGAATAGTTCTTCTAAGCACCCAAGCTCGAGTTTGACAGAGTCATGGTGGTGGCTGAAGGCGGCATAGCTCTTCCTTGCAAGTAGAGAGTGTGAAAGTGAGTGATCATTAGGGTTTGACCTTGTTTTGATCAAACCCTAATTTGATCCATCATCATCCAAAATGTTCATTTAAGGCATGTGGAGGATATTAGAGTGGGGCCGAATCTTCTATGCTAGGTCGAAGGTTGTCTTTTAGACTTTTCTTTCCTTAGAGTTCTGAGGGGTTTGAATATTGAATATTTGAACTATGGGTTTGTGCCCTAGGTTTTTATTTTAAGTATGGGGCAATTAAGGGAGAATTATGAATACCCTATGCCAGAGGTCAATATTTCTTTAGGGTTTTTATTTTTGATTGATTTTGAAGAAATCAATTATGGAGTTGATAGGAATATGATATTATGTAAAAGTGTTTTTATGATTTTTGAGGAAAATTAGAACATTATAATGGAGAAATAAGGATTTTTCTTTTTGCAAAAGATTTCCAATCTTTGAGTTGCAAAAATAGACAAATTATAAAAAACTGCATCTTGTAAAGCAGAATCATAAAAGCAATATTCTATAAATTGCTTTATGTTTTCTTGCTATTTTTAGCAAATCTTTAACTAACTTTTCCTCTTGGTTGGATTTGAGACTTATCTTGGAGAGATAAGGTGTTTTGAGTGCTTTTAAAGCAGATTCAACCTATGTTTAGAGGCTTGACTATGTAATCATGAAAGCATTGTGCTTTTTTCTTCTTTTAAAGTAGTTTTTGAGATTGTTTGAAGCTTTTTTCCTTGAGCTTTTTCTGAGCTCGGATTAGGGTTTTCTTGAGAGTTCTTTTGATAGACTTAGTCTTTCAACTCTCCATTCTCAGCAGTTCAGATGAGAGTTTCTTTCCCTTACACATTTCAGGGAGCTCGTAAACTTATGTGTGCTTAGATTTTGAGAATTTCACTCCATCATTCAATAAAATAGCAGAGTTTTCCTTTCTCAGTTATTTTTGATGACTTGGGATAGTAATTTGATTTGTTTTGTGATTCAAGTCTGTTGAATCCTTTTCTTTTCTTACTATTGTCAAGTGATTTGCAGGAGTTGCATGCTAGTTTAGGTTATGCCTTGTGTTAATTTAACCTTTGCATAAATCACTGATTGAGCTACATGTGTTGTGAGATTGTGAGAATTTAATTTTAAAGAGTTGGTGAGAGTAAGTAATTATCAGGGTCTTCTTACAATTGATCAATATTTTTAGGATGATAGAATTTCAGTTTTAAATTTTAGATCCAGTTTATCCTTCTATCCTTTTCCTGAAAGGCCACTCAGAATAGAATTCATCATTCAGAGAACCAACTCGCTCTGGAGTTTCCTCTTTCATGTAAATCACCCACATCTGAAAGAGGTTTCCATGTTTTAGTAGTTTGCTGAATATTGTATTCAGTAGGGTGCAAAACTATTGATAATAGAAACAAAATGAAAAATCAATTATATTCATAGGGATTTAATTATCAATGGAGGAGGAGAGAATTTATGAACCATACATGGCTGTACAAAGGCCTAGAATCAAGAAAATGCAAGAAATTACCAGAAAATCAGAGGTTTTCATTGAATTTCTTGATCCTACATCAATCCCAAATCTTCCTCAAAATGTGTGAGGCTTCAAAATTCCTTTATAAATAAAATACAATGCCTCAAACTAAATCTTCAACTACTTTGTCTCTTCACCTTCCACCATCTTACAATTTGTTGCATTTTTACAATTTTGCATAGACAACATTTTGTCAAATTTTGCAACTTTTACCTTTATGCCCAAATTAACCCAAATCAACTAACAAGGACCTATTACAAACTAAATGTAGCCATTTATACCTTATTACATCATTAGGACATAATGATTAAATAAAAAACTTAAAGTTGCCTCTTGGAGGCATATCCTTACGAGGGTGCACCTGTACCAATCTCCATCTCCATCTTCATCTTCATCTCCATCTCTAAATAAATCTCTATCATTCTCTCTATCTCTCTCCCCTATCTCTATCTCATTACCTTTCTTTACATCTCTCTCCTCCCCCTCTCTCTTTACCAATATATATCTATCTCTTTATCTCTCCTTCTTTCTATCTCTATCTCTTCCTCTCTCTCCCTCTCTCCCAATTTCCCCCTCTTTTCAAATATCCCTACTTCTCCTCTATCCTTTATTTTTCTGCCCCCTCACCCTGTCTCTTTAAATATTTATATATATCTCTCCCCCTCTCTATTTCTATCTTTATCTCCATATATTTTTGTTACTCTCACAAACAGATGTTGGTTTGTGGCGATTGATCATGCTATATTGTACACTCTTCAAGTATCCTTGCCAGGGTCTAGGGTTGAGTTGGGCCCCAGGTGGGGGTTTGGGGGCAGCAACCCCAAGAAAAATTCCTCCTACTTTTTCGCATCATCACCGAAAAAGGAAAAATCACAAAAAAAAAGACTTTGTAGAACCCTAATTTGGAAGCTTCTAAGCTTGTTATAAGAGGTTGGGATGGGAGTTGTAGTATGAGAAGAGGGCATTATTATGAGATTGTAATAAGTTTTACACTGGATAATAAAATCATTAGATGGTTGTGGTTTTGTGGATGTAGCTTGGATTTGGTGAACCACGTTAAATTCTCTATGTTTTTTATTCCTCTATTTTATTGATCAAATCTACATTTAATTGTTAGATATCTGCCTTCTAATCCTAACAAGTGGTATTAGAGTGGGTTGTGTTTGGTTATATCCTCTGCAGGAAGGTCTCACAGTTGAGTGGGAGTCTCATGGTTGAGTGGGAGCAATGGCAAACAAGGGTAAGTTGAAGGTTGAGAAGTTCAATGGGAAGAACTATCAGTTATGGAAGATGTAGATGGAGGAATACCTCTCTCAGAAGGATTTATGGTGGCCATTGGAAGGGAAAACCAAGAAACCCTCAACAATGTCTGATGAGGATTGGGATATTTTGGACAGAAATGTACTTGGCAGTATTCGTTTATGTCTGACGCAATTAGCAGCGTTCAATATTACAATAGAAAAGATAACTCAAGAGTTGATGCAAACCCTCAAAAAGTTATATGAAAATCCTTTCACTTCGAATAAGGTATTTCTTATGAAGCGTTTATTTAATATGAAAATGGTAGAGGGTGGGTCAGTTGCTAATCATCTAAATGAGTTTAATATGGTTACCAGTCAATTAAATTTTGTAAATGTAAATTTTGATGAAGAAGTTAGGGCTCTTTTGATTCTATGTTCTTTTCCTGAAAGCTAGAATAGCTTGGTAATAGTTGTTAGCAATTTTGTTTCTAATTTGAATACATTGAAATTTGATGATGTTGTTGGTTTTATTTTGAGTGAGGAAATTCATACAAAAATATTAGGTGGAACATCCACATCAGGTAGTATTTTGAATGCAGAAACTAGGGGAAGAACAAAGGAGAGAGGAAACAATTTTGGAGGTCATGGGAAGTCATGAGGAAAATCAAAGGACAAAATGTCCCAATCTAGAGAAAAGAATGATTGTTGGTACTGTGGTAAGTCGAGTCATTTAAATAAAGAATATTGCTGGTCTCGAAAAATAAAGGAGACAAAAAGGAAGGAAATAAAAAGGTAAATGCACGGTAAGTAATAAATTTGATGAGGATGCTTTGATAATTTCCCTTGATAATGTTGATGATTTTTGGGTGTTAGATTCAGGGGCTTCATTTCATGCTATGCCCCATAGAAGTTATTTTCTTGATTATGTCCAAGGGGATTTTGGGTTGGTTTGTTTGGGAGATAACAAACCCTGTCAGATCAAGTTGGAAAGGGAAAAATCAAGATTAAGTTGCAGAATGGGAATCATTGGCTACTACATGAGGTAAGGTACATTCCAAAGTTAAGCAAAAATTTAATTTTAGTAGGGCAACTAGATGATGAAGGTTGTGTTGTTACATTTAGTGATAAAAATTGGAAGGTTACAAAAGGTGCCTTAGTGGTAGCAAAAGGTGTGAAATTAGGTGCACCTTATATCTTTGTATAGGTCATATTGCTCCTTCTACTTTAGCTATTGCAAATAAAAATCAATGTTCAGAAACAATTGTTGTAGTTCATCAGGAAGAAAATCAAATAGTTGTTGTGGATTCTGAATCAATACTATGGCATAATAGACTTGGGCATATGAGTGCAAAATGTATGAAATTCCTTCATTCAAAGTATGTTTTACCAGGTCTAAAATATATTAATATGAATTTCTATGAAAGTTTTGTGTATGGAAAACAAAAGAGAGTTAGTTTTCTCAATGATGGGAAGGAAAAGAAAGATGATAAATTGGAGCTTGTGCATATGGATGTATGGGGACTAGCTCAAATACTTTCTCTCGATGGCTCTCAGTATTATGTTACATTCATTGATGATGTAACTATGAAGGTATGGATTTATTTCCTTAGGAAGAAATTTGATGTATTTGAAACTTTTAAAAAATGGAGAAGCTTGGTTGAGAATGAGATGGGTAAAAAGTTAAAATGTCTCATATTCGATAATGATGGTGAGTATTGTAGCAAATATTTTGAAGATTATTGTTCCTCTAATGGTATTCATAGGAAGAAAATGGTTCCAAGGACTCCACAGAAAAATGGAGTGGTTGAGCACATGAATAGAACAATAATGGAGCGTGCATGGACTATGAGATTGGATGTTGGGCTGCCTTTAAACATGTGGGAAGAGGGTGTAAACACTATTTTTTATTTAATTTTAATGGAGGTCCCTCTAATCCTTTGGGTTGTGGTATTCCAGAGGAAGCATGGATAGGTAAGAAGGTGAGTCATTCGTTTATCAAGACCTTTGGTTGTGAAGCATTTTCACATGTCGATTCTAAAAATAGAGTCAAGGTTGATGCAAAATCAAATAAATGTATATTTGTTGGATATGGAATTAATGAATTTGGTTATAGGATTTGGGATTTTGAAAATCAGAAAAATTGTGAGAAGCAAGGATGTCATATTCAATGAGAAAGTGTTGTACAAAGATTAGTTGCAACAACATGAGAAGAAAAAAATGATTATGTAGTGTTGGATGATACTCCAAACAATGATGTTCTAGTGGTTCCTCATGCTCCACAACAATAGCAACAACAAATACTACAAACTCCAGTGAATTTTAGACAATCTTCAAGGATAAGTAGACCTCTAGAAATATTTTTTCCCTCTTTGTATTCTATTTTATTAACTGATGTTGGTGAACTGGAATGTTATGATGAAGCTATGCAGGTGGATACCAAGGTTTAGTGGGAGCATGGAATGGAAGAAGGAATGGACTCCTTGCTAAAAAATCAGACTTGGGAATTATGCAAGTTTCCTATAGGTAAAAAGGCTTTACCAAACAAATGGGTTTATATGCTAAAAGAAGAGGATGGAGGTAAGAAAAGGTTTAAAGCTAGATTAGTTGTAAAGGGATTTGCACAAAAAAAAGGAATTGATTTTTATGAGATCTGTTCTCTAGTTGTTAAAATGACTTCTATTCGTATTGTTTTAAGTATTGTGGCTACTGAAGATTTTCATTTAGAACAACTTGATGTTAAAATAACCATTCTCCATGGTGATTTGGAAGAGTAAATATATATGGTACAACAAAAAAGATTTGAGGTCAAAGTTAAGGAGAAACTTGTGTGCAGATTGAAGAAAAGTTTATATGGCTTGAAGCAAGCACCTCGACAATGGTATATTAAATTTGATAGCTTTATGGCTGAGCATGGCTACAGTCAGGGTAATTCAGACCATTGTGTTTACTTTAAGAGGTTAGATGATGATAGCTACATTATTTTATGTTTATATGTTGATGATATGCTTGTAGCGAGGTCTAACATGAATCACATAAAGGAGTTAAAGCAATAGTTATCAAATTCATTTGCTATGAAGGATTTGGGGGCATAAAAGTAAATCCTCGGTATGAAGATTACAAGAGATAGGAAAAATAGAAAATTATTTTTATCTCAGGTTGATTATGTTGAAAAGGTGTTGCAAAGATTTCATATGGAGAATGCAAAAACTGTCAGCACACCTTTGCCTAGTCATGTCAAATTGACTAAGGATATGTGTCCAAAGACACAAGAGGAGGAAGAAAAAATGTCCAAGCTACCATATGCTTCAACTGTAGGTAGTTTAATGTATGCCATGGTATGCACAAGACCAGATATTGCACATGTCATAGGAGTTGTTAGCAGGTATACGAGTCATCTTGGAGTTGAGCATTGGAATGCAGTAAAATGGATTCTTAGGTATTTGAGAGGGACATCCAATAAATATTTATGTTTTGGGTGCTCTAATACTGATTTAAAAGGCTATGTTGACTCAAATTTTGTAGGGGATGTAGATACTAGGCAGAGTACCACAGACTATTTATTTACAGTTGGTGGGACATCAGTGAGTTGGATTTCTTGGTTCCAAAAGGTGGTTGATTTTTCCACCACAGAAGAAGAGTATGTTGTTGCAATAGAGGTGGAAAAGAAGATGATATGGCTACAACTTTTCATGGAAGAGTTGGGAAAAAAATAGGCTGAAAATTACTTCTTTACAAACAGCCAAAGTGCTATAAATCTTGCAAATAATTATGCCTTGCACTCTAAAACCAAACACATACAGTTGAGATATCATTTCATTCAGTCAGTGTTGGAGGATGGATAGGTAAAGTTGGAAAAGATACATATAGATGCCAATCCAACATATATGTTTATGAAGAAGGTGATAGGGGAGAAGATGACCTCCTCTTTAGCTTCGGTTGGCCTTCAAGGTTGAATTCAAGTATAATAGAGCAGCAGGATCCAAGGTGCTTATTTCTAGTGGGAGTTGTAAGTGCAGTGGTGTTGTCGAGGATCAATCTCCAAGTGGGAGATTGTTTGGTATGGAGCCTAATTAGTCTCCAAGTGGGAGATTGTTGGTTTGTGGCAACTGATCATGCTATACTATACACTCTTCATGTATCCTCGCTAGGGTCTGAGGCCAAGCTGGGCATTGGGTGGGGGTTTGGGGGTGATAGCCCAGATAAAAAATTTTCTCCTACTTTTTCATGTTGTCACTAAAAAAGGAAAAATCACCAAATAATTTTAAAAAAAAACTTTGTAGAATGCTAATTTGGAAGCTTCTAGAAGCTTGTTATAAGGGGTTGGGATGGGAGTTGCAGTATGAGAAGAGGGAATTATTGCGAGATTGTAATAAGTTTTACACTAGAGAATAAAATCATTGGATGGCTGTGGTTTTGTGGATGTAGCCCAGATTGGGTGAACAACGTTAAAATCTTTGTGTTAATTTTCTATTGGTGTTTTATTCCTCCATTTTATTGATAAAATCTACATTTAATTGTTAGATATCTGCCTTCTAAGTTTCCTAACAACACACACTCCTTGTTTTTCTTTCCCTATCTGATATCCTGATATCTTTGTCTTTCTCACACACACACACTCCCTATTTCTCCCTACCTTTCTCTATCTCTATCTCTCCATCCTCTCTCTCTCTCCCTCTCTTTATTGCTTATCTTTATCACCTCCTTTATCTCTCTCTTTCCCCTCTATCTATATCTACCCATCTCTCATCCTCTCTCTCTATATCCCTCTTTATCTATCTCTCTATATATCACTTCCTATGTCTTTATCTTTCTATCTCTCCATCTCCTGCTCTCTTATTGTCTCCCTCTTTCTAGCTCTACTTCATCCTCTCTCCTCTCTCTCCTTCCATCTCTCCCTCTCTCTATGTATCTTTCTCTCTCTCATCCCCTCTATATTTCCAAGTTATATATATATATATATATATATATATATATATATATATATATATATATATATATATATATCTCTCTATATCTCCTTTCTATCCTTGTGTCTCCCTCTTTGTATCCCTATCTATCCCTCTCTCTCCCATCTCCCTATTACTCCCTCTTTTTATATCTCTCTACCTATTTTTCCTCTCTCTATTTCTCTCCCCCCTATCTATTTGTATATCCCTCTATTTATCTCTCATTCATACACACATAAACACTCCCTATTTCTCCCTCCTTATCTTTGTCTCTATCTCTATCTCTCTATCTTTCCACCTCTATCTCTCTCTAGACCTCTCTCTATTACTTGTCTATGCCACCTTATTTTTCTCTCTCTTTCCCCCTCTATCTCTATCTCTATATCTCTACCTCCCCCTCTCTATCAATATCTCATTATATCTACCTACCTCTCTTATTCACTCCATCTCTCATGCTCTATATCACTCTCTCTATCTATTTCTATCCATATCTCTCTATCTCAATGTTCTTGTCTCCATATATCTCTCTCCCTATCCCTCTTTATCTCTCTATATCTCCATCCATCTATAATCACTCCCTCTCTCCCTCTCTCCCCCTCTCCCTCTCTCTTTCACTCCATCTCTCCTTCCATATCTCCTACTCTATATATATCTCTCCTCTTTCTAGCTCTTATATCCATATCTTTCTCTACCTGCATATCCCCATCTCTTTATCTCTTTCCCTATCCATTTCTATTTCTTTATATTTCCCTCTATCCCCCCTTGTATCTCTATCTCCTAATATCTCCCTCCCCTATCCTCTCTCTCTCTCTCTCTCTTATTTTCTCCATCTCTCCTACTCTATATCTCTATCTCTCTATCTCTCTTGCTCCTTTATCTATTTCTATATATATATCTCTACCTCTATCTCCTTTTCTCTCTCTATCTCTCTCCTGATATTTCTCTATATCTCTATGTCTCCCTCTTTCAATATCACTCCCTCTCTCCCTATTTATCCCTCCCCCCTCTCTCTCATTCACTCCATCTCTCCCTCCATCTCTCCTATTCTACCTCTCTCTCTATATTTCTAACCATATCTTTCTCTAACTATATCTCCCTATCTCTCTATCTATTTTACTATCCTTGTCTATCTCTCTATATCACCCTCTATCTATATCTCTCCCTATCTCTATTTTCCTCTCTATATATTGAGTGCTATCTCTCCCTCTCTCCCAACTCTTCTCTCTCTCCATCCTCTACCTATCTCTCTCCCTCTCTCCCCCTCTTCTTTCTCTCCCTCTACCTATTTCTCCCTCTCTGTAAATATTTTATATCTCCCTCCCTTGCTTCCTCCCTATCCCCTCTATCTATCTCTATATCTCTCTATCTCTCTATAAATATATATATCTTTATCTTCCCATAAATCTCTATCTCTCCCTATTTTGCTCTCCCTCTCTCTATATTACCCTCTCTCCATCTCTATTTTTTTATCTCTACTTTTATGCCTATATCTATCTCTCTCCCTCTCCCCATCTCCATATATCTCCTTATATCTCTATCTCTCTACACTATATCTCAGCATTTATATCTCTCCCTAGCTCTATCTCCTTATCTCTCCCTTTACCTCTCTCTATCTCTCTATCTATTTAGATCTTCCTCTTCCTCTATCCCTCTATCTTCATCTCTATCTCTATCTTCCTCTCTCTCCCTCTATATCTAGACATGTTTCCCTCTCTTTATCCATCCATCTTGAGCTACCTCTCTCTCTCCCTCTACTTCTTCTTAGACTTGTATACCTATATCGCCTTACCTCTCTATCTCTATCTCAATATTTTTTCTCCATCTCTCCTATCTCTATCTCATTATCTCTCCATCTCTCTTTCCCTATCTAGGATATATCTCTCCCTCTCTCTACCTAGATCTATATATCAATTCCTTTCTATATCTCCCTCTCTCTCCCTCTTTATATATTTGTTTCTTCCATCTTTATCTATCCTCCTATCTTTATCATTCTCCATATCCATCTCCATCTCCATATGGAGATCTCCATCTCCATATTCATCTCTATCCCTATCTCTATCTCCTCACCCATCTCTCTTCCTTATTCTTATCCCTTTATCTCTCCCTCGATCTCTCCTCTCTCCCTATTGCAAAAAAATTGTGATCCTACAGATAATGTAGCTTGATTATCTTCTTGATTCAAAAGTTTTGTTTCAATAATTTTTGGATCCTTGTAAGTGGATGCATAGTTGATTTGAAGCTCACTTATCCATTGAGATTTTTTTTGCACAAACGACATCATTTTCTAAATTTCCTACAAATTGACCTCATGTCCTATGCAATTGTATGCAAAAAATAGACCATTTTTTTTGTAATTGACCTTCCACACCTCTTTGGCATACCCATTGCACACCAAGGTGTGATTGCTAGTTAAAGTATGTAATGACAGAAAAAGGTCCCGCTAACTTGGCCTTGATTTAGTGTTGTAATATGCCTAACATATTCACATTAGGTATTGGGCCCTTATGAACTAAATGAGCTTATCAGTGCCTTGTTTGAAGTGTTGTAACATACTTTTACACTTTTCTAGGGTTTTATTTAATAATTGGACTTCTTTATGCTTTAATTGGCCCTATTTTGCATCTACAAGCTCCATTTAATGCATCTTTTTAAAGATAATCCTGACACAAATCAATACCCAATCATAATTTAGGTGTTTCAAGCTTGAATGGACTAGATTTAGTGATCATAAACTCATTCGCCACCTTGGATGAATGAGTCCTACCTAGATTTTTTTGGTCCCAAGCTTGGTTTCACATCTTTCTAAGCATTTTTAAAAATGACCCCAAAAATTATGCCTAGTGGGACTCATTTGCCACCTTGGGCGAATGAGTCCCCTATGGCCCAAAATCAAAACTAATTCAAATTTCTAGTGGGGTTTTATCCTCCTAGATCTGATGTCAGCTTATAGCTTGCATAATTGGGTATAAATACAAGTTTCTTTCTCTCATTTTAACCCCAAGCATTCAAGTATTCATCCTTATAGAAAAGTTGAGTTTAGAAGTGTTTACAAGAGCATTCAAGAGCATTCAAGGGCAGATTATCAAGCATTCTAGAGCATTCTTCAAGAATCAATCATCATGTCAAGGATTTCATGCATCATGTTTGTTTTTGAACTAACAATTGTGATGTAGGGTTTTATGATTCAAGCAAGCATTTCATTCAAGATCTATCACCTTAAAGCAAGAGTCATGATCTACATCCATTGGATCCATCTCACACATGTTTACAACACTTCATTGATAGGGTTTGGTGAGTTGAAACATCTTATTTTGTTCATTCATCATTCTCCATTCCTATTTCATTATATTTAAGGTTTGATTACCAAAATGGGGTTTGACCACGACAAACCCTTATCCACTAACCCAACAACATTTTTTCCTCTCCTTTGTGCATGATTTGTAGGTCTAGGTTGTAGATCTCCTAAGCAAGATTGGAGAAAAGTTTTCAAATCATTCAAAGCTATGAAAGTTGTCACCAAGCCTTTGAGAACATTGGAGAACACCTACAGGTTGCAAATTAGAGTTTCGAACCCGAAAATCAATCAGGAAGGAAAAAGCAACAAAGAAGAGTAGGATCAAACTTTGAAGCTTCAAAAAACCATAACTGGACTAATTCATCACTTCTGGCGAATGAGTCCCAATTTCAATCAAAATTCAAATTTTTATAGATTCAGATACCCATTTGGTAGATTCTTGTTTCGGCATAGAAACCCAGATTATGGACTGATTCACCCAGCTTGTCAAATGAGTCTCACTCAAGATTAAAGTCAAATTTTCTAGTGTTTCAAACCTCCATCTAGCCATTTTCAAATTTCTAGGTGCACACATTCCTTTTTGTAGCTTTATGTTTTGTTTCATTTGCATTTATAGGTCATTTAGTGTTACTTTACATTGAATTAGGGTTTTGCATTTCATCTTGCATTATAACTTGCATTGCATTAGTATTTCCAAGTTCTTACTTGGTGGTGAACCCCTTATTAGTTTGCATTCAACCCCTAGGATAGCCCTCTTGCAAGATCTCTTTCTCCTTTGCATTGAGATCTCAAGGGTTATCCTTGAATGAAATTGGAGAAGTGGGTGTGCCCTATGTCCTAAAACCACATGATAGCACCATACCACTTTTTCATCATTTTAGAGTATATACCAACATACATCATCTTAGACACTATCTTCAATTGCTAATCCAAATCATGTGCATCATTTCACATTAGGGCTTGAATGGAGGAGAATAAATTCATAACTAGTAATCTCCCAAACATAGTCTCTATCCACCACCCTATATTGGAATAAGTAAAATGGGTTGAGACACATCTATTATAGTTAATTCCTTGTTAGTTTAGCTCCACAAGTCAAGGTTCTATTCTATGTGTGAGGAAAATTTTGTAATTGCAAAGATAAATGAACCACACAAACCTTTGTTTTGTATGCATGATTCTAATCTAGAATAAAGAATAGGTAGTATACAAATTTTGAGAAGTTTGTTTAGACAAGACCTTATTTTTTAATATATTGACATATCAATTCATAATATTTTTTGCAATATATTCCTTCATTTAAAATATAACTAAATATTACAATAAATTTATTTTTACAATTTATTCTAATTCTAACTTTAATATTAAAATATTATTATTTAAATATTTATTCTAATTATATAAAAGTATTATTTTTTACTTATAATAACATCTATGAATCAACAACTCATTTTTTGATTCTCATAATATTCTTTTTGTTATAGTAGTAAATAAAAATAAAACTAGCACTTGCATCCAAAGGAGGTTCATGGATTACGTCATAGAAAATTATATGTATGTTAATATGTTAGAGAGTTTGTGTTTATGTATGGATGCGCTGCAAATTCTAGTTGCATGTAGCTAGATTAGATAATTAATATTAAATGCTAAATAATGGAACAAAATAAACACAGAAAAATTTAGATTTTTTCCTTAAAGAAATTAAGTAAGATTATGACATATTTGAAAACTAAAGCAATACAAATGAAAAAAGTAAGTTTTCATCAAATTGACAAAAAACACTCCAAATGAAAATGGAATGTTCCCATCCAATTGTCAAATCAATATTTATCTAGCTTTTATGTGATATGTGAGATTTTGAAAGCTTTTACCTAATATTTTGGAGGTTGTTTGGTAACTGGTTTATTATTAAATGACAATTGAAACTTATTTTCAGATGACTCAACAGTGATTGATTTACAGATGTGAGACTTGTTTCATACTCAAATCTCACACTACATGTAGGGTAGGGGAGAAGACCCAGTTGTTGTGCACCCTAACTTCGCGCTTCTAATTATCCTATGTGGAAATTTCAAATCACTCCCAATTTTTTACACCAACTTACTTGACAAGTCCCCTGCTTATAGCTTTTGTTTCAGGGCCACATCATCAAATATGATGCCACATCGGCATGCTTTTTGTCAAGATGCAGTTGACCAATACTTGTGCATTCACATCATGGGTAGTTGAGCGCTGATGTGGCATCGCATGATTGGTTATTTTTTAGATCAAAGGAATACATATTATTAATTATGGGTAGTCATGTCACAACTATTGATCATTATATAAACAACTACTATTACAACTATTAGATATTATATAAACAACTACTATCAGAACTATTGAAACATGCTCGACTACTAGCTCCTCCTCTCCCCTATCGACTAATAAAAATACCTTTCTAACAGTAAAGCATTGGATTCTCATAGTTGTTGAAAGCATTGCATTCTCATAGTCGCCGAGGAGGATAATACTTCATTTTTGCAAACCGATTGATAGCAACCCGTGAGCTTTTGCTTTCGTTCCGTTGGACTAATTTCACAGGGCAGCTTCAAAAGTCCAGCTGGGGCGGCCCACACGTTTCTGTTGTGATAATCGAAAGCAAGTGCTTGATAAACACGGCTCTTATTTCCTGGTGACTGTAAGCTAGCCATTCAATTCTGTAGAAAAATAATTTTTTGTGTTTCTTTGCTTGTTGGATACGTTGCGCCATGGAGTTTTAAGGGTCAAAATTTACGTATCCTAGTGTTGCATTTCAAAGGGCTCAGAGACACGGTCCGTGGCAGACAAGTTAATTTGAACACATTTCCAGTTAGTCAATATCTTGAAAATAAGATTTAGTCACTGTTAAATTATTGTTAAATTATCAGAAAATTAAATTAAATTATAACTGCTGGTAAATCTATGTCATTTAATAATAAAATCTTTCAAAATATCATGTGAAATCTTCAAAAAATCAAAATCAAATAATACCTAATTTCTATAAAGAAAATATCTAGATTTATCTTTGCAGGAAAAATCTATTGGTGTAATCCTTGAACTTTTTTAGATGCAAGTGCTAGTATACTAGGGAGAGAGGGTCGGTAGTTATGTTGGATTCAATTGTTGTGATAGCACTTTTGGTTATAATATTTAATCTTGTCACATATTTATACTATATATTGTCAATAATGAGTCCACATGTAAATCAAAAATTAATAAAATGTTGGTCAAGATGGACCCATACTTGAACACATGAGAACCTATGAATGTTATATTAAAAAAAACATAAATACATTCAAATTAACAAGTGAAATAAATAGATTTTTTGTTTCAAATAAAATATCATAACTATCCCTATAAGTGTGTCATCTATAACATAAGGTGCCAATTTAAACAAATATTGTTGTCATAGTGAAAAATATTATTCTAATGTGTACAACTATTGGGGTAACAATATATATGCATTGAAGTATTTCATATTAATAGTTTGTCCTATCACAAATATAAAAGGTGAACACAATAAAAACCTTGTATTTTCCTATGAAATATGAAGGATTGTCAAAAAGTTTTAGTCTTCAACTATTGGTCCATTTATATTGGATATAAGTTGTATTTTAAATAATAATATGTTGTTTTTATAACAACAAATAGTTTTTTGTGTTCAACTATTGGTCCATTTGTGTTGGATATAAAAGTTAGAGATAAAAAGATTATCAGTTACCAAAAGGTATTGTGATCATTTAGGTTGCGTATATGTTATATTTCATATAAGAATGTGATATTGTGCCAAGAACAAATGATATTTTTTTGTTCAACTACCATGGATACTATGATTAAGTTTTGGTTAAATCTTTAAAAAGTCAATTTTAGGACACTTCTCACTGTACATGTTGATGTGACAAGTTGTATGATGAGTCACGCCATCAAACCTTAGTTATAGATAGATAAGAGGCTAGTTCACATTTTTTAAAAATGGAGGTGCTACGATATTCCATGCAACTACTACATGCTCGCAAAGTTAGCTTACACAACTATTGGTCCCTCTCCCCTAGCAATCGATGGTGTGATGACCATTTTTTAAATGTTAAGTAATATTTTACAATTAATAATCTCTTAGATTATAAATTTTTATTTATTTTTATTTTTTTTATATAATTGTATATATGATTGGATGTATAGGTTTAAAGACATACCATAATTTTTAAAATAAATCATAGAAATTGTTAGATATTTTTCTATTTGTTCAATCCACTAAATCATATCACATTTTATTTTGAAATTCCTTAAAATTTAAAGGTTTTCAAGTTTCACTAAATCATAGATATCTATTGTGGCATTCAAATCTTAAATAAAACTAAAATACTATTTAAAAGAATCAATTACTTATACATACATGGTAAGACTGCATAATACAACATTGTGTGTATATTATTTTGTATCAATTTTGACAAAAGATTTACACTTGCTGATTTTCTAATAGTTACATAGATGTTTCTATTTATTTTGCATTTCTAAATGTATATCCTAAAAATTTGACAAAACCAATAAAGAGAAGAGAAAGTATTGAAAATGATCCAATTAACCAATGTTGGACTTTTATTGGGAGATTCCCAACCTAGATTTGAAATGAAATGAAATCTTTAATTGAAAAATATTGACATGATAATAAAAGTGTATCATCTAATTTTAGAGATGTTTTAAAACTAAAAGTGGGGTAAAAAAAATTTTGATTCTCATACAAAACATCTATTAAACGTGACTCAAATAATATTTTATAAAAAAAGTAGATGATTTGTTGTTATAAAATATTATCATAAGTCAAAGATCATTTGAGAAATGTAAACAATGGTATGTAAAAATAAATAAACAATGAATCTCTTGTTGTTGTAAAACTCATGCACAATTTCATTATTATTATGATGTTTTTTGATACACTAGTTGTACTTTGCATACTAACCATTGAATTATTCAAGAATGTGGTATTAATATGCCACCAAAAACAATCAAGGAGTTTATAGCAAGTTAACTTCATGAAACACCCGATGGACACTTATTTTATTCAAAAACATGTATTTTTGGACAATACAATAGATGTGGTAACCTTTCATTGTTATGTGAATGTATACATGAAAGTATTTCATATGATTTTGGACAACAATTAATGAATTTGAAATGATTTTAAAATGTTGAATAGTCTTTAAAGGATGGAAAATTGAAAAGTGTTGTGAGTTGCTAAAAAAATAGTGTGTATGCATTCATCAAAGAATTTAAGGATAAGATTATGTTCAAATATGTGAAACAATCCTAATATACTTGGTGGTTGTAGCATTGTAAATTATGCTTCCTAAGGGTGAAAGTACAATTCTACGCTCTATTTGGTGCTCACTTTGGTGTCCACTCCCCTAGTTAATTTTAGGACCAATTCTTAGCCTTGACCTTACCTTCCAACTCAAGAGAATGTGGTAATACTGCCCTAAAACACCTTTTTGATGACTTTATGCCCTTAAAACTCTGAAAAATGCTTGAATAAGTCAATGGACCACAAACTTATGATCCATGCTTTGATGAAAGAAAAAATGTGAATAGGGGCAATGGGCACCCTAGTCCTAACATTTTTCTCAAAAAAGCAGGTCAAAATTTAGGGTCAACCTTTGTTAAGTGTGTGACATGATCTCAATTTTCACATTTGGGTGGTAAAATATTCTCAAAATTCAAATTTAAATTTTTTGGCCTACACCTAAGGTTATTCCTATGTTTTCTTATTTAAAAATGAAACTTTACAACATAAGAGATAATACAAAAAATATTACAGTGAATCTTTGCCAAAAGTGACATCCTATTTTATAGAGTTATGAATAAGTTTTCAGATTTATGTGATTTTATTATGATGATCAAGAAGCTTGAAGAAAGTTGAAGAACACATTGTAATCTAGGGCTTGTGAATTGCTTTGGCATCTCTCAAGTACATTAGGGCTAATATCAATGGGTTCTCACCTTCAAAATTTTATCACATTTCTACCTTAAATGAGGCATTTTGCTGCATATGATTTTCCTTGAGTATTTGACTTTCTCCTGTGTTAGATCTTGCATATCCTTGATTGTTTCATATAGGAATCCAATCTAACACACTTGAGTAGGGTTTTATCAATTATTTTGCATGTCACTACTTGCCACAACCTTAGATACACTTAAGGTTCAAAGCACATACTTTTAACTATTATCCAATTGACTATTCATGGAGGTATAAATACCAAAATAGGGGTTTGAACAAGGAAAAATCCTATATAGCCACCCCTCCCCTCTTTGTCAGTGTTTTTTAGGTTTATGTATGAAGGTGAAGGATTTTAGGACACAATTGAGTAGTGTATATCTGCAAATTTCAGAATGTGATTTAAAGTTCTCAAAAACGTAGGACTAGGGTGCCCAATGCTCCTTTCCTATTTGTTTAAGCTCTAATTTCTATGAAAAGTGGTCCTCTATCTGTTCTTTGTAGAGCTATAATTATTTTTTCAATTTCTTCTTTCATCTAGATGCAAATTATTTGCATTTTTAGATTAGGGTTTTATATTAATTACCATTAATTAGATCACATTCAATCAGTATTCGCTCTTTACAAAAAAGGAAAAAAACCTAGGAAGATTTTTAGATTAGGGTTTTATATTAATTACCACTAATTAGATCACATTCAATCAGTGTTCTAATGTTAAGTCTACTAGTTAGATATAAGATCTCCTTTTGCACTTAATACTGGCTTGATGAATAATTTCACACATGTAAAAATAAATTTCTATTTGGAACTATACTATCAGTGGTTTACTTGTTAGAAAACTATATACTCCTAGATTAAATTCAATCTCAATATTATAATTTAGTATGTGTAGCCATCCTTGTTCATATTGTTTATAGAAATGTAGATGATAATACAAAAGATGATATTTTTTTTTTTGATATAGTATTATTTTTGTTTGAGTGATAACCAAATACACTCATAAGATTTTATGCATATTTGTTTCAAAATATTTTATGAAATTATAAAAGAAATAGAATTATAGATGGAAAATATCTCATATGGTTAGATAACTATATAGGATAATTCATAAATGCTCAAATGTTTTATTGGCTACTTATGGCTCATAAAAAAACAATATCCAACATATGTGGAGTTTTTTTTTAAGTTGGACATGGTAAAGGAAAACATGACTAAGTTGGAGCATGTGTGAAAAGAGCTCTTGCTAGAGAGAAACTAAATTTTGAGGTTGTAGTAAAGTTTAAAGATGTGCGTGCAATTTTGGATTAGTGTAAATAAAAATTATCTATAGGATCAAGTAAGAACTCTACAATTTGATGATTCTTTTGGTTAGTTGAAGAGGAAAATATTCTTACTCAACATGATTGTGAGACAATTAGTTGATCAACATAATGGAATTCATTTAAGAGCTCATATTCAAGCATGTGGACTATATGGACTAGGGAGCTTGCTTGTTTTTGTTAATTTTACATTGAAGGTGAGTGGGAAGCCTGTGAAAATATAACATGGGTCAAAGAATTGAAACAAAGATCATTGACACTTAAAAAGACATATGATCAACACGAAACAAAATTTGAAGACGATAATCAAGTGTTTGTATTAGATGACTATGATCATGTTTTAGACCATGTACAGGAAGGTAAATTAATTTAATATCTAATTTTATTGCATTATTTTATATATAATTATATATGTATGCATGTATTTATGTGAATTATATGTCACACTTTACTAAATTTAAGAGTGTTTTGTAGGACATTTATATGTTGTTATTGCGCTTGAGGGTAATGAAGAGGAAAAAAAGTATTGGTTGGCTTGATGTGTTGAGATAAAACATAATTTGTTACATCTTAGAGTAGATGATGATAAATATGAGTATCCAACAGGTTATGTGGTTGGTTTTAGCACTTTTCTATAGAAATATCTAATAATAAAGAATGTTTTTCTTGCATTTGAATATTAAGAAATACATAAGATTATACACAACTCACATTTGGTTGTGGCAAAAAATATATAAGTTGTTAGATATCAAGTGACGCCTAATAAAAATTTATCAAAATTTTCTATGAAAGAACACGAGATAATTATAGGTGTGTTACAAAAAATAGAGGATTTACATTGTATAATGGAATAAATTTGCAGGTATGTATATAGTTGTATATATTTAATTGATAGTTAATGTATAGTTAATTAATTTACTATTGTTCCTCAAAAAAATGTAAGTGGTTGCATGTACCCTTAATCTATCTTCTTAGCTCTTCATAATCCATCTGCTTACCTCCTCTTAATCCATCCTCTTACCTCCCCTTAATTCATCTCCTAATTATAATTAATTTTCTCACATGACTTAAGAGTTAGGGCCTATGTATCTATAGTTAATTTATTTACTTATATTCATTATACTTTTTATATCATTTTTGTTTCAAGTCTCCTACAACTAGATGCCATTTTTTACTACAACTTGTGCATTCAACTTTTGATAACATATTAGAATTTTTTTGATATGGCACACATCACTTGAATGTAATAAATTTCTAGTATAATTAAATATAATTTAATTTAGTATAATTTTCTCACGTGACTTGGAGTTAGGGATCGTGTATCTATAATTAATTTAATTGTGTTCATTACTTTTTTTCATTTTTATGTTAAGTCTCAAACAAGTAGATGGCATGATTGTTACTACAAGTTTTTATCATACATTACATCATTTTTTTAGTTTAATGTTTAAACTTTGTAGATCAAGAGTATATATTAAGGGCCTTGTATATTGAATTCCTAATTCTAAATAACATAGTTGTTAAAACCTTATTGGTGGTGGACCTAATTTTTTTATATATGAACTATAATAAATTTATACATTTTAATGTTGGTGGAAGAATTTCTTTAACATTCTTAGATTCTTGAATTTTGGAGCTTCAATATTTCTTTAGGAAGGTCTTATGAGTGGAAGATGTATTTGTAGACACTTAAATTTGGTCTAAGCTTGCAACTTCAATTTCTTCATAATTTGTACCTTCATTGTAATGATTAAATAATGTTAATTATTTAATTATTCTCTAAAGTCCTTTCTTATCTATTAATTAAATAATGTTAATTATTTAATTAAGTCATTTTAACATTTATTCCTCTATTAATTAAATAACTTTATTTATTTAATTAATTCATAATTATCTTTATTCAAAACCTAATTAATTAAATAAATGTTCTTTATTTAATTACGCCACTAATTAACTTTATCCCATTTCTTAAATTAAATAAATTCTTATTTAATATATCCTAATCATATTTTTTACTATAATTAAATAAATACTTTAATTATTTAATTATTCATTAATCTTTTCTCCAGTCAATTAAATAAATCTTATTTATTTAATTTAATCCTTAAATTTCGAATGTTGAATTAAATAATCATTTAATTCATAAAAGCCTATTTTGGACATATTCTTCTATATTTAGATAATCACTTAAGTTATCTAATTATTCATTCATCACTTAACTCAAGATCTATTTAAATCAGTTAGTCATCTATCGATTTAATGACTAATTGTCTCTCACAAATAGACTCTCTGTCTTAACAGGCAGTTATCTAGTTTTAATTCTTATGCATGTAGACATGTAGACATTTATTAATTAAATAAATTTATTTAATTAATTAAGTCACACATTCATTCTAACAAATCGTTTCCTTTATTCTATCTTTATCCTTTTCATGCAATCTTTATTGTTCTAATTTTTGAATACTTTCAACTAAAGATTAAATCATTATTTAATCTTGATCTCCACCTTTCAGCTTGTTATCACTCACATCAGTACTAACAATTATCTCAATGCATGTCCAATCTCTTAACCTGAATCGCCTATCCATCTTTTAATCTGAGCCTATCATTCAAACAATCAATTTTCTATAAATTGAATTGACTTTCATCATTGCAACTCCTCCCAAAATATGATGACTTTTGGAACACTTGTTTTATAATCTTTCATATTTCGCTATTATCACATCTATTGAGGCTATACTTGCACACATACTGAAAATCTGAGGGTAAGAATACTATCACAGTGAAATGGAGAAGGACAATAGCTTAGGTTATTCATGGAACTATATTGATGCTTGGTGAGATCTTTTCATTCATGCTTTCCTTTGTGCTTTGTTGTTTATCTTTAGTTCAAATTAGGGTTTATTGCTTTGAGTTGCTTAAATATTTCCTGTTTTCATGATGTTACATTTGATGAACCCGACGTGAAGACACCCTCTTCACAAATCCATAAAAAATTTATTCATTTTTGCAGGTATCGTACATTCTGACTTATTTGACACACGAAACGACACAATTGATATTACGAGCCACATATGATGAATACAACGACTCATTTGAAAAAATATGACACATCCATAGCTTTCCACGACACAATTGACTAGTAAAAACTCATGACACATCTGCTTCCTTGCGCGACACATCTGAATGGTGAAATTTCTATGTCTAAATTATGAATTTACAGTTTTTCATTGTGTTTTCATTTCGAATAATTTTTAGTTTGTAGTGTGTGTTTTAAGGAGTTAACAAGTGTTTGTAGGACATTTGTAGAAGACAAGAATTCAAAACTTTTTTGCAAGACGATTGATGAAGACATATGAAACTACTGATGAATTGTTTTGCAGGACGTGTGTTGAATACTTTTTCTTGAAACATATTGTTTGGTAGATTAGATAATTGTCATTTGGGCTTAAAATGTACTACTATCTACTGTGTTTGGTGTGAAAACACAATCTATTATTACCTGATTCAGTAATAGAAGTATCCTCTCCCCTTGTGGTCTTGGGTGTAAGAAAAAATGTTATTGACTCTAGAAATTGGGCCTATCTTGGTGGGAAAAGGTACTCACCCCAAGATGACTCAAACTGACAACAAAGCTTTTTAGCCAAGCTAATCCTGAATGGTATATAAACGTAAACTCTATGGGGAAAGAATAGGGTTGTAGGTGCAGATTTTTTATGTAGATGAGATCATTGTATCTTACCTCACACATAGCCAACTAAACGGGTGTTTGAACTAAATACCATTGTTGTAGTATCTAAAATCCTTCTATCTGTTGGTGTAGAAGGTTGGACCTTTGAAGTCATCTCATGTTCTTATGGTTCTTAGTAGAGATGAAAAGTATGCCATGGGAATTTCATGGGTACTGAAGCTTGGCTACCCCAGAGAAGTGAGTGCCATGGAGGGGAGCCAATGGGCTCAAGATTCTAATCATCCACTTTGAATAAGTGTAGCTGGGGAAACCCAAGTGAGAACTCAACAAATATTGTCACTGCTAGCCTAGGATTGTACTTGTTTGATTACTGAATTTAACATTGTTTGAGTCAAACCAAACTGAAATATTGTGTTTTTTGTGTTTGATATTTTCCAAAACTTGATCGAAAAACAAACTGAGTCAAACTCTATCATTCACCAAAAAACCACACTTGTTCACCAAAAAACTGTAATAGTCAAACAGAGTCACACTTGTTCACTAAAGAAATGCATCTATTACTTAGAGTCATATCTATTTACCAATCTGTCACATCTGTCAAAATTAGGTCCAATTTGTCATTTACTAGAAACCAAGTCGCATCTACTTACTAGTGAGCCACATTTGTTAGAAAAAGTTGCATTTCTTACTGGAATACCACATCTGATATACTCAGTTGCACATTTTAATTACATTTGTTATTGGAAAACCCGCAATTGAAAACTTTTTGTGATACATCTGAATAGGTGAGCTGCAACTACAGTTTGGAACGACACATATGCCCTGTCGTAGACTTGAACTATATTAACTAGAACACAGTCAGAGTCCAAAAACCACATCTGATAAATTTTGAGACACAATTGATACAATGAGTTGCATCTTCTTGATATAGAACCGCATTTGTCTGATACCCGAGACTGAATTTACCAGTAGATCACAACGGACAAATCAAACTGCAACTGTTAAATTTTGTGACACATCTATTATCTTTCAACACATCTGTCTGATTACCAGAAAACTAGAATTCACTATCATAGTCCATTCCACACAGTCATACTAGTCTCTAATCTGTCTTTTCATAGTGGTCCTTGAACAAAAACCTAAATGATTTTCTCAATTTTGCATCCTTTAGGTATCATTTAGTCATAGCTATAGTCATCTTAGTTCCAAGTTCCATTTTCATATTAGGAGTACATATTACCTTTAGATCAAACTCTTAGGAAAGTCACTTTTGCAAACTTTAGAATGGGTCTAGTTACCACACTTTGGAAAAACCATTGCTTTAATGAAATCTGTCATTGAACCTAGTCATTAGTCATCATATCTTTAGTCCTACATAATGAGTCCTTCCAGCTCATCAGTCTAGTTAGGGAGCTCACCTTATCTTTGGTCCTAATCCTACATAGGTTCCTTGACATAATTAAATTGACACTTTGGTTATACTTTAGGTGGTTGGTAACTGTGACATAGATTTTAGGAACCCGAAATGCTAGCTCTCTTCCTAAGATATTCCATCTAGAAAGAGACAGATTAGGGGTTTTAAAATTCTTATGCACATTCAAATTAGGATGTATGCAATGTAATGTTATATAAATGAACTAAGATAAATGCAATTGACTAATTAAAATGATCTAAAATGAATGTTAAAGTGCAATTTAAGTTATTTTTGAAAACACACTGTGATATGCAAACAACTATGAAAGATGAAGAAATTGAAAGAATTATGCAGAACATAAGGTACTAGGTCAAATCTGAGTGCACCTAGATGTTGTAAGATATTTCTAGAGTGTATGGAATGTTGATGAAATATTTTGATTTTTCACAGTGGGACTCATTCGCCAAGGGTGGCAAATCAATCCTCCTATTGTTGAAAAAGTGTTAGGAACTGATTTCTGACAGCCGAGAGTTGATTTCTGACAACTGAGAGTTGATTTCTGACAAAATGAAGATTTTAAATTTCTAATGGGACTCATTCGCCAAGGGTGGCTAATTAGTCCTCCCCAAGATTTCTAGAAAATCAAGAGACAACACAGCTACACTAGATCTGGCAATGTCTGAATGTTAGGTTGCCTAGGTCAATTATGTAGAAAACAGATAGAAATCACTCAAAATTCTTGAAAAGATGATGAGTTGACTTGAAGAGCCTAGTTGACTTGAATTCCACTTTTCAACACCTTTAAACCTGTTAAATGTGCAAAACAAAGCTGCAAATACACATGCACAAAGGGGAAAAATGTTGGAGGGTTAGTGAATAGGGGTTTTCCTTGGTCGAACCCCACTTTGGTAATCAAACCCAATAGGAATGAATGAAATGTAAAGGAAATGATAAATGAATAATATGCAAGTATTAAAAACTTACCAAATCCTTGAATATGCAAAGCTGAAGTGATGTCAATGGCTACTCCAAAGTGCTTGAAACGTGCTTGAATTGATTATGCAAAATGCTTGAGTTCTTGAGTGACTTAGAAGATTGCTTGAATGTGTTAGGAGATTGAATGCTTGAATGAGGAGATGTAAAATGAGGTTAAAATCACATATTTATGCAAATCTTGTGCCTTACTATTCGTTCATACCTCATCATAGGCCGACATGAAGTGAATTTGAGTAAAATCCTAAAATAAATTTTGAAATATTTTGAATTTGGGGCCAAGGGGGACTCATTCGCCACTCTTGGCAAATGAGTCCCACCTGGGACCCAAAACCAAGTGTTAGGAAAAATGTTATTTTTAATGTTGTTTGTTAGGATATGACCCAAAAATACACTTAATATAAGCATATGAGGGCATAAAGAGACAAAATAAAGCATGAGAAGGGTGTAAATAGTGAAAATATGCCTAGAAAAGCGTGAAATCTTGTTACAAGACTTCACAACACTTCAAAATAGTAATTTTAATGAGTGAACAGGTGGTGTTTAGGTGAATTGCATTAAATAGAGTCTAGAAGAATGTAGAAATTTCTTACAGCACTTCACAATACTTTCACAAGACATTATTTTTGAATTTTAACACCAAAATAAGCATGTTCAAGCCAAGATACATCATAAAATTAAAGCAACATAGTTCCAACACTATGAAACAAGACCTAAAAGACCATGAAAATGATAAGGGTTCATTTTTCGATGGCACAGTAACCTCATCTCAAGTTCACAAAATAGCTTACATTAGAAGCTTCCTTAAACTTTTGCATTACTTAGACAAGGTCATCCTAGGATAACATCATTTTAGACATACCTTATTTTTTAGAAAATACCAAAATAAAATAGGTGCATTCATTCCTTATTTGCACCTAGAAAATCCAAAAAACATAGATTAGATTCATACTATCCATAGACTTAGCTTTTGCATCACTTGCACTTTGAGCCTAGCTTACATGGTTGAAACCAGGTCTGAGAGAAAAGAGAGAGAAAATATGTTAGACCCAAATGAATTCATCAATCCATTCTCAAACCCCTTTCAGGGGACATCCTCATCGAGACCTCATAAAATTTTGTTAGAAAAATTCACCACTAGAGACACACATGTGCACATTTCAGTGGAAGACATAGAGGTTGCTACACAAGACCTTGAGTTTTCCTCTTTTGTAGATGAGTACCTACCAAATGATCATCAATGACACTTATCCAAATTGCTAGATGAAGGTGCCACCTTACCTATAGGATTTTATATTAGTACCTTACAAACTCAACCTACACAAGGGACAAACACAACTACTACTAGTGCCACTATACCACAAGTGACTATCGCTATACCATCTAGAGGACCTACATAGAGTGCCTCAAAAATACACACATCTCCATTTGGTACATCTAGCATGACACAGGGTCTAGATTTCACCATAGGGGCATCATCATCTAGTACCTTTGGTCCTCTTGTTGGGAATAAAGGACCTAAAATGTCAGCTCCTATATCGAGCGTTAACATCACTAGCACCATACCATAGACAATAACTATACCAAATGTAAACATCGCCATTAATATACCACATATTAGGGTCTCATACATGGGAAACATACCCTCCTTTCAATATGGAAATCAACCCATCACTTCACAAATTCTGAAAAAAAATCCATTTTCATAAATCCCAAATGAAAATCCATTCATACAGATTTCGAATCAAAACCCATTCATTAAAATTCCAAATCAAAACCCATCTTACATACCAACACTAAAAAAACCCCATCACAAAACATTGGATTCCAAAACACGTACATAGACCCAAACAATCCAACTAACACATCATTAACTCAAGTTGATGCCTTGCAGACACAAATGCAAGCTCTCCAAACGCAAATGGATAATATGGCAGTGTCTAGTAAGAGAACCTTTTCAACTAAGTACTTGTTCCCATTTCCCTTCAACAAATCACTATATATGACGCCTTTCCCACATGGGTATGTTACACCTAACTTTCCCAAGTACAACATAAAGCGTAATCCAATCGAACACATAAGGGAATTTTCTACCATGTGCATAGATGTTGCATACGACCCCACTTATCTTATGAGACTGTTTCTGAGAAGCCTTATAGGAATTGCACTGGAATGGTTTTCAGGTCTCCAATATGGCATAAAATCATGGAGTGAACTAGCCCAAAAATTTATTGAACACTTCTCCTTTAAAATTGACAACAAGATCAACATAGCAACCTTGTGTCACACTACACAAGAAGAAGGATAAACTTTTATCACCTTCTTCCAAAGATGGAGAAGTATAGCCAGTTGATGTCTTGTAGAGATACCTAAGAAATAGAAAGTCACTATATTCCAAGAAAACCTCAACCCAAAATTGAGAAGTGACTTGAGAGTACATTGTTGCACATCCTTTCCAGAACTAGTGGAAAGGGCCTCATACTAGAGAAAGGTCTCATTAAAAAAGGGGAACTCAAGACATGCAACATAAATCCCCCTATGCAGAACACCCCCAATGACAAAAATAGGTTTTTGTCTCAGAACAAAAACGTTACCAATGATGGGGTAGTTGATGCTAAAACTCTACAAGAAGGACCGATCATCACACTTAGAGGAAATAACCCCTCTACCAACACACTTAACGTCGTCAATCAAACTCCCAAAACTGTCCAAAACACCCAATGACCACAACAATAGAGGAGGTTTCCAAAACGTGAGTTCACTCCTTTAGGGGAACCCATCGAGTCAGTCTTCAAAAAACTATTGCAATACAATCTTATACAACTTCAAGAGCCAATACAATACGATCCAAGGAAATTTAAACCATTTTGGTGGGATGGCAATGCCTTTTGTGATTCCATAGAACTAAGGGACATACCCTACCAAATTTCTAACAACTAAAGAACATCATACAGGATCTTGTCGAGAACAAAACTATTGAAGTTAGCAAACATAAACAAAATTCATCAAACACTGATCAAAAATTATTTTCTGATCCACTAAATGACCATGGGAAAGGAAAAGCCCCCAATATGGGTAACAAGACCAATACTTCGAACAACTACACTAATTTCAAGGATGATTATAGTGGCCCCATCATAAATCATCTTCGAGCCACCGATGAGCATGTCAATACCATCACCATAAACAAAACTCCTGAGTGTGTTGTCAACACTCACCAAACCAAAATCACTCTCCAAGGCCCTCCATCACAACAGCCACCACAGACCTCCAAGCCTTAATATAACTTACTTGACCAGTTGGGAAAAACCACAACCCAAATCTCCATCTTGGAACTATTGTGTATCTCCCCTGAGCATCCATCCATTTTAGACAAGGCTTTACAAAGCACCATTGTCCCTAATGATCTCGATGTCAATCGTTTCTAGGAAATGGTAGGATACCTGACTAATAATCATCATTCCACATTCTCCGAACAAGACTATGCAACTAAGAAGACAAATCATAACGACCTGTTACATCTTGAAGTCCTTGTTCACAAAATCAAATTTAGACGAGTCTTGGTAGATAGAGGAGCAGGGTTGAATATTTGTAATTTAAAATTAGTTAAGGCATTAGGTTTCTTAGAAGTGTTTGTGGACACAACCAAAAGCATTTTCATTAAGGCTTATGATGATGAAGAACGAAAAATCAAAGGGGGTTGTAACACGTCCTATCATAATTGGTCCTACAGTTATGGAGACAAAATTCCAAGTCTTGGATCTCACCCTCCCATATAACCTTTTGCTAGGCAGACCTTGGATTCATGCTATGAAGGAAATCCCTTCTACCTACCACCAATGTCTCAAATTCCCATACAATGGCACCAAGATTACAATAGATGGTGACCTAGATCTATTCCAATAGTGCACTAGTCTACGAGAGATGCCCCAATGCCAGGTGCCTATAAACCAAGAAGCTTCATCATCCAATTCATCTCACTATGTCAATCCATCCACTCTCTCTAAAACATCCATTTTTCCATCATTACCTTCCACTCCTAAGGTTGAGATCTAGGATAAGGGTTGTGAGGAATATCACATGAAGACATATTATTGTGTTAGCCAACTAGTTCCTCCTAAATCATATGGTCTACCTACAACAGATAGGAGATAGTCAGTGGTCACCATACACATCCCTCCCACAAATTTCACAAAATGGGGAGAATTAAGCAAAGAAGCCATAAATGAAGATGATGTGACCTCCTGGTTATACAAGGAAGATGATGAAGGAAATCCTCCACTTGCTCAGATACCTACACATCAATATGGAAAAGATTTTTCCATAATGCAAAGCAAAGGATACAATGGACATAGTGGCTTAGGCTTACATTAGAATGGGAGGATGAAACCTATCATTTTTTATAAATGGTTGAAAGGCCTAGGGTTTGGGTTTCAATCGATCCAGATTGGTGTTCCTAGTACCACATCACCTTTACTCAAGGAATTAAGTGCTTCTAAATATATCAAGACATCTGACCAACCCTATTATGATTCCCATGACTCTAACAAATATGAGTGGGATTCCCTATCCTCCACTTTTGTCATGGACCTTGATAAACTATTTGGAGAACTTGACTTAATGTTGAAATCCTCCCCAAATCCATTGAATTCCTATCCACCGAAGACTATGAAAAAAGAGGAGTGGTTTAAACATTACTATTGGGAATCTCTTGATCCTACCTCTTGGGAACTTGAAAAATCCACTTCTGATAATCAAACCTTGGCAATAGGCCCACCTCAACATCCATCCATGTCCAAGCAAAAGAGTAAGGAAGACTTGGTAAGAAACGTTTGTGACTATATGAACAATTCAGTATTTACCTTGACTCCTTTGAACTTTGACACCTCCAATGATGACATGCCCTTAGTCTACCCCCAACTTATTGATTGGGATCAATAAGACACACCCGTCTTAGATATCTTTGACACCTCAAATAGACTTGGATAACATGGCATATTTTGGGGAATCTGTTCAACCCTCTTGTCGTAAAAATAAGAAAAAAAATGACAAAAATAAAAATGATGAGTCCTTAGGTGAAAATTGAAATGCACCTTTGGACAATGAAAAAGCCAAAAGTAAGGATGTATCCGAGGCCAAAAACCTCTTTGAGGAACCCAAGGATGGAGGTTTGAACATTCTCCCAGTTGCTCAAGAAAGGTCACCCATGCTAGTTGAAGAATCTATGGAAGTCAACATAGGCACTGAAGAGAATCCCCGACTAATCTATTGTGTAGCATCTTTAACAAAAATAGGTCAGCCAGAATTTTGAAACTTTTTCACACAAAGACAAATCAACTTTGCATGGTCATATGCTGACATGCCCAGACCGGATCTTGAACTTGTACTACATCATTTACGCTTACAACTAGAAGTTAAACTAGTGAAACAAAATTTGAGAAAGATGCACCCACAAATTTCTCTACTAGTCAAGGCCAAATTAAAGAAAATGTTGGATGTTGGCTTCATTAGATCAATCGACTATGCAGATTGGATTTCCAATCTTGTACTAGTCACAAAACCAATAGGGGGCATCCGCATCTATACAAATTTTAGAGATATAAACAAAGCATGTCCCAAAGATTACTTTCCCCTACCAAATATAGACATGATTGTAGACATGATTGTAGGATATGAGATGTTATCCCTTATGGATTGATTTTTAGGGTATAATAAAATTAGAATTGCAACTGAAGACCAACCTAAGACAACTTTCACCTATCCATGGGGAACATATTGCTAGAATGTTATGCCCTCCAGACTCAAAAATGCTGGAGCAACATATCAACGAGCCATGACGACTATTTCCCATGACCTCATACACACTCTCATGGAGGATTATGTGGATGACCTAATTGCTAAATCACTAACAAGGGCTGATCATTTATAGGTTCTAGAAAATATTTTTCAAAGGCTACAAGAATATAAAGTTAGGCTAAATCCAAAGAAATGTGTATTCAACGTCAAATCAGGAAAACTTCTAGGATATATCATCTCTAGACGAGGCATTGAAGTTGATCCAACCAAAGTAAAAGCAATAATAGACATGCCTCCACCAACTAATCTTAGTCAACTAAGGACACTACAAGGGATTTTGCAGTCTATTAGAAGATTCATAGTGCAGTTAGTAGATAAAACACATCCTTTTCAGCATTTACTCAAGAAAGGAGTACCCTTTTTATGGAAAGTTAGGTGCCAAGAATCTTTTCAACTGATCAAAGAATACCTACTCCCACCACCAGTCTTAATGCCACCTATTGAGGGATGACCATTAATTCTCTACATTTCAGCTACCACCTCAACACTAGGAGTATTGCTTGCACATAATGACAATGAGGGTCATTAAAGAGAAGTATACTATATCATCCGTACTTTTGTAGGTTATGATCTCAATTATAGTACCATTGAACGTGCTTGTCTCACAGTAGTTTTTGCTACTCAAAAACTTAGGCACTACATGTTAAACCACCAAACAATATTGGTTGCAAAACAAGATCCTTTGAAATATCTTCTAAGCAAATCAACATTGATAGGATGATTTCCCAAAAGGGTAATGGTACTTAGCGAATATGATATCTAGTATGTAGAAAGAAAAGCTATCAAAGGAAAAGTCATTGTTGATTAGTTGGCCGATGCACCGATACAAGAAAATCACCCTTTAGTTGCAAAATTTCTTGATGATTTTATATTCACCATTAACATGAGCACGACATGGAAATTATACTTTGATGGGTCCCACAAAAATCATGGCTCAGGGGCTGATAGTTTATCACACCATAGGGTGACTCTATTCCTAAGTCATTTAGGATTGCTTTTCCATGTACTAATAAAATAACAGAATATGAGGCTCTTGTGATAGGATTACACATGGCAGTCAAATGGAAGATCAAGAACCTACAGGTTTATGGTGATTCTCAAATGGTAATTCGACAAGTAAATGATGACTATGAGACTAAGGATGAAAAGTTCGCTCCCTACAAACACATGGCAGATAGTTTCAAAGAATATTTTGACAAGATCGTCTTTCATCAGCTACCTTGCATTCAAAATAGGGCAGCAGATGCCATGGAAACTATTGCTTCACTCTTGGACATACCTAGCAACATGCCTAAATTCAAGTTTTTCGTAGAACAGCTCTTGGTCCCTGCTTATTACATCCCAGATATGGAGATGGTGTGTGAGATTGTTGGTCACAATTCCCCATGGTATAAAGACATATATGACTACCTCCACGCCAACATCCTACCCCCTGACCTTTCCAACAACCAACATAGGACATTTATCTGTAAGGGAGCCAAATATTCCATGATCAGATACACCCTTTATAGATGTGCCCTAGACAATACCCTATTGAGATGTCTCGATACTAAAGAAGCATAAGCAACCTTATGTGGGGTACATGAGGGTATATGTGGATCCCATTCTAGTGGTCCTACCTTAGCTAAGAAGATTATGAGGCTAGGTTATTATTGGCCTACCATGGAAAAGGACTCATATATCTTTGTCAAGAAATGTCATCAATGCTACATACACAGAGACTTGATACATGCACCAACACAAGAGCTCCATCCAATAACGTCACCATGGCCCTTTACCCAATGGGGACTCGATCTCATAGGTAAGATACACCCTACATCATCTAACAACCATAAATTCATTATCATTTCAACTAAATACTTTACCAAGTGGATTGAAGCTATTCCCATAACCTACATCACCGACACGCAGATTTCGAGGTTTATCCTTAACTATATCATCTATCGGTATGGTGTCCCTCAGTCCATAATCACAGATAATGTCCATCCATTCAAGAACCAAGAATTCCATCATCTCTATGAAGAATTCCATAACCAACATAATTTTTCCACCCCATATTACCCACAAGGTAACGACCAACCAGATGCATCTAACAAAACAATCATCAGAATCCTCAAAAATACTATCAATGATGATAGTCATGATTGGCATTTACAACTTAACCCTACCCTATGGGCTTATCACACAAGCATCTGTACTCCCAGTGGCGCCACTCCATATTCCTTAGGATTTGGTTCTAAGGCCATCTTGCCTATTGAGGTCGAGATTCCTTCTCTAAGGGCATATTAACAATGAAGAGTATCGTGTTTCAAGACTACATGAGCTAGAATTCCTAGATGAATGAAGACAAAAGGCATTAGATCATCTCCAAGCATATCAAAATCGTCTTCATTGCAGATACAATAGGAAAGTGTTGAATATAAATTTTGACATTGGTGACCTAGTTTTAATGGAGAATCCAAAGAATCAAGCAGAAAGAGAGAAACCAAGAAAGTTTGAACCAAATTGTTAGGACCCTACATTGTCACAAAATCATTTGGATCAGGTGCATATCAACTCTCTACTCTTGAAGGAGAACCATTATCCACACCTATCAATAGTCTTCATCTAAAGAAGTTCTACCCATAGCTTCTGAGAGTCTTGTCTTAATCATCAAAAATACAAAAAAATCAAAAATCAAAAAAATTGTTACCTAGGTGAAAAACTGGCAAACAGGCATCTTGGTAACATCAAAAAAATAAAAAAATCTAGAAAACAGTAAAGAGAAATATGTCCTCCAATAGTGAAAATCGCTTCAGTGGCACTTTGGATAAGTACCATGGTGAAAACTTGGCAAACAGGCGCCATGTGTAGTTGACTCTACTCCTTTGTCTACTATCATTCTAATATGACTTTCCTGTACATACCACCTATCCTTGTATATGTCACATATCTTTCTCATTCATTTCCTGTACATACCATTAATAATAAATGGTAGTCCTTCCCATAACTTGGAATGATTGACATCAAGTGCAGTTAGTATCCCCAATCCCATCCTATTCATAATCAATTGGTCTTATAGCTGACTGGGGGCAAGCACTTGACTTACATCATATTGGTTTTCACATTGGCTATTCTAAAGATGTAAAAAAATCCAAAAACATCACAAAATGTCTTGAAAAAATCCAAAAACATTAGAAAACTTCAAAATGACAAAAAAATAAAAACATGTCAAAAATCCAAAAATAGGGTCAGAGTTAGTTGCACTTGCCAGTCTTTGTCATTTGTCGAGCTATGTTGCCTCTGCGACTGGACATAGTCAAGGCCATCTGCCAATGTCCCCCCGAGGCATTAGGCCAGTCCTTTTAGGTTTTTCTGTATAAAATCATGACTCAATCCATTTGTCTATAAGACAAGGGCATTGGTTGTGTCGAACTACGAGGTCTTTGTCTCTATAACATAGGAAAGGCCATCAATCGATGAGCCCTCGAGGCCCCACTAGGTTAGTCCATTAGGATTCATCACATAGACTACCACAGATGTTAGATATCTTCATGCAATTCAAGCCTTTTCCAATCAACCTTGTCAGCAAACTCATGACTCAATACATTTGTCTATAAGGAAAGGTCATTGGTCATGTTGAACTACAAGGTCTCTGCATGTATAGCGTAGGCAAGGCCATCAATCGATGAGCCCCCAAGGCCACACTAGGTTAGTCCTTTAGGGTTCGTCATCACACATAGTCAATTGTTAGCACATCATATCAAGTCATGCATCAACCAAATGGATAAGTCAACAATGTCTTTAAGTCAAATCAAACAAATTTCCAAAGCAACAATCAAAACAAATCAACTTATGGGTATGTGTAAGATCATGTGGGCCAAAAAGTGGCAATATGATGGGTATGTGGCTAACGACTTTATTTTTACCCAAAATTGATGAAATGAAAAGGGTTTTTAAAGGAGATTTTCAGCTTTCCACCAATATAAATTATGCTTTACTTTGAATTTAATAAATAATTATTATTCATTTTCTATTTGAATTACGACTAAAGTCCTAATTGATAGGTTGATTGAAAAACATCTATAGATTTAAAATATCATCACATTTTTTGAATTTGAAACATGCATCACATTCTATGCTTTGCATACTATAGGATTAAAAAAAAAAATCATGAAGTTTTGATCAAGTTAAGGTGGTCAGACATAAGAGTTTTTATATTTTTTAAAAGTTGTAACAAAAAATTCATAATTAATTATTTACTTGGAAAAAAATTACAAAAAAATATGCATCACATCGGGACATGAGTCCTCTACTGATATCTAAAATCTTATAAAAAAATATTATCATTTTATTTTGGTTAGGGTGGTCAGACAGACACCTACTTCTTATTTTTTCCCTGAAATTTAAGTACTACTGCACATTGAAATTTCAAATTTCCACCAAATAGAGTTTTTTTAAAATAAACCTAGTACTTTAGAAACTACATTCAATTTTCTATAAATTATATTCTTACATATTTTTGAAATAATATAGATAACTTATTCAATTTTTTACGTCAAGTTTCCTAACTCTGATTTTTCTATTTTTTGCCACTTAAGTGCCTATTTTTTCCATGATGATCCTGCACAACCTTATGTCTACTAGAAGATGCATCCTTCCTGAAAATAGACATCATCAAAACAATCAACCTATGTCTTATACATGATTTTTC
Organism: Sequoia sempervirens; assembly: GCA_007258455.2. NCBI lineage: Eukaryota > Viridiplantae > Streptophyta > Pinopsida > Cupressales > Cupressaceae > Sequoia > Sequoia sempervirens. Next base: position 120,246,212 of record VDFB02256132.1, read on the forward strand.
CTTCCTGTAAACAAACATTAGGCAAACAATCATCATAGCCTTACACATGTTAACACATCAATGGAATTAGACTCAACGTCTTATACAATACGTGTCTTTCTGAAACTAGGATTTTGTCATGCCTTATATAGATAGTCATAACATCGAAACCAAACTCAACGTCTTATCCAGTATGTGTCCTTCCTAAAACCAGGCTCAATCAATCAATCATCTAATCAATCAAAACAATCAAATAAACAAATCAAGATTTGGAAAATATTTTACTGGCTTTTGACTTTGTGGCTTATTTATCTTATCATTCATTTGACTTTATGATTGGAATCTTGTTACTAGATTTCTCAAGGATGTCCCATGAAGGATTTAGAGAAGCAACGATGTATCAGAATTATGTATTCTTTGACTGTTGTTTGTCGATTGTCTTTTGGCTTTGATTTTTGAGTCATGTTACTAGTTTCCTCAATGATGTCCCATGAAGGATTTAGAGGAGCAATCACATCTCATGACCCATATTTTATTTTTTTGTTGTCTATGGTTTGTATTGACAAAAAGACTAGGGAAACTATGCCCTTAGTATGAGTTAGGACATTTCTTGTCTGTGACTGTCTATTGTTAGTAGGTGGATGATCTTGCACACCTTGATTTATGTCATATCATGGTGTTTTTCTCCATTTGTATTACTTACTTCCCAATGATGATTAAGTGAAAATCCTTTTGTGTTTTAGTGAAACATTGAGGATTTATAATACTAACAACCATGTCTTTTATTATTCATCTTCTTTCCGCACTAACATTTCTTCTTTCTTGCATTGTGACGGAGTCCTATGACACACAAAAATGTAAAGCATCCTACATATGCATTCATGTTAGAAACATCATGTTAATATCATACATTGTAAATTATACATATATCTTGCATTTGAAAAACATAAAAATATAGGCATCTATCATATCTAGGAAATCATGGCATAATAGGAATTCATCATCATTGATTACATAACAAAAGCATTGCATGTATGTTACAGTTGTAAAAATATGCATCACATTACATCCACCATCATCATATATATAGAATCACATGTAGATAGCATTGTATAAACATTGTACATTGCATTTCATAATCATAAATTGCATACATAACATCCATGGATACCATAAAAGTAAATACATACATCATCATATGGAATAAACATCAAATTAGTAGCTGTATAAAACATCATAATGTAGATATGATCATCCATAACATATGCATATCATATAGACGATAACATATCATATAGAACACATGCATAAATAAAAGATTGCATAATCATAAATAGAACTGCACATGATAGGAATTTCCACCAAAATCATATATATATCGCTCAAAAAGTGTCACATCACAATGTCATAATGTATCAATAAAAATGAAGCCTGTAGGCTCTATGATCAAAATACAATGTATAATGAATAAATATCAGCATATATCTCTATCTAGAACTTCCACTACTCCCATTTTGAGAATGTGGAGGTGACTGATGACGAGATCCTGATGACCAGTGTGCAGAAGGAGGCCTATCATATGGTCTAGTCCTATGAGGTCCCATGAACCCCTATGTACTATGAGTCTTGCTCTGTGACCTACTGCTATGTGCCTAAGAATAACTAGGAGCCTGTCTCTCAGGAGGAACCTTTCCCTCATATAGATCCCTATAATAGGTAGCTCTCTCACCTGCTCTAACCAATTCCCAAGCGAAAGTTGTAGCTAGCCCACTACAAAGAGTTGTAATCTTTGTAAATATCTTCTCAGTCTCCTATCTCCAAGCTATGGCCTGGTCCCTGTCCATATATGCTTTGTCTCTCTCCATCTGAAATGAGTCTTGCTCTACCATCAATGCCCTCATCCCATCCTCCAGAGACTCTACTTTGGCTTGGAGATCTGCTACCTCCTTATCAATAGGACCTATATCCTCCTGTCATGGCCACTCTCTCCCATCATCCTCCCAATCCTCAAATATCCTATCTCAAAGCTCCCACTCCTGATCATCCATCTCCTCCTCCTCATCATCATCCTGGTATTTGGTGAGCATACTAAGAGCATCTATCTCTGCCTCCTCCCTAACTGCCTCCTCCTCTGCATGCTCCCCAGAAATGTCCTATGTTGCATGCTCCTCTCCACCAACCCCAATGTTATCAACATCCTCCTCTCCTCCTCCAACCTCTAACATAGGCACATCCTTTCCCTCTCCCTCCTCCTCATCAACCCCTACCAACACCCCTTTGACATCCTCCTCTCCCATCTATGTCATCACCTTTTCCACCTCTACCACCACAACCTCTACCTCTGCCATGCCTGCCATGAGGTCATGTCCCGTGCCTCTCTACAGGTGCATCCTACTCTGGATCAGTAAATGGAACTGACCTGTGACTAGCCCACCAAGCATCATATGCATCTGTCATCCCTGGATCAACTACTCCGCCTCTCCATCCCCACTGAACCAGATGTAGTGCATCAATATTTTCCTCATCTATTGCAACTGGAATCTCAGGTTCCCATAGAGTGACCTCCCTAGATGATCGTGCATACTCTACTTGTCCTCGAGGCTCATCCTAAACCTTGTCAAACTGTCTTAGGACCCAATCTAGAAAATTCCTCTCAATGATATGAACATGGGACACTATCCTACCAATCAAGTATTGCATCTATTTGCAGAAGGGTAGGTGTCCATCCTCATTCGACCATCTTGCGCAATCCACGTAAGGTCTCCAAATAAACTGCACCATTGTGTCAATGGAATGTTTGTAGTACCCTGTATCTCCAACATGTGTCTCGGTGTTTTCCCCTATATAATATAAGGCATAAGGAGTTCCCTAAAGTAGCTCGATTATAATAGGCAGATGAAATATCACAATGTGTTCCCACACCCATACCATTAGCATCATGGTACCACAACTCATAGACGGTGCCTCTCTATAGGCTATATCATGCAAATTAAAATATAACATGGCCAAAAAACATGGGCCCCATGCATATATTACATGTCTCTTTAACATACCCACTAGCATCTCCCCCCATCCCACTGGAAATCCATGACCTCAGTGGTTAGGCAGAACTACCCCCTAATCAATGTAGATAATAAACAATCTATCCTATCATATCTATTAACTAGAACATTCCATCTAATCTCATAATGGTCTATCCCTAACTGTCTAATGTCATCATGAGGATAATATCTACACATCTCAAGGAAACCTCTCTGTGTATCATACATAACCCTGGCACCCCTAATCGCCAGCCTCAAAATCCTTTATACATCCTCTAATGTGATAGTGGCCTCACCTGTAGGAAAATGAAATGAAGATGTCTCAGAGTGCCACCAATTATAGAGAGCAGTCAGCAAACCTCAGTTTTCTTGAATAGTGGGCATGAAGGTGACATGATATAGACCCAAGTGCCAAAGGAACCATCTCTCCCCACTCCGCAGCTGATCCCAGAAGTCAAAATTCAAAGGTCTAGACTCCCTCGTGTAAATCAGATCCAATACAACCTACAAGGGCATAATGCATGCCTCATGTCAGAATACAAACAACCTATTATAGTCCAAAATCTCAAAAAAAAAAAATCACTCAAATGCGTCATTTTCTATCAAATGTGTTGCAAAACTCAATTGCGTCAAATATGTTCCAATTTGTAAATGCATAGCAAAAACATCAAATGCATCATTATCCTATTCACATGCATTTCAAAATGAAAATGCATACAATTAGACACCACACCCAATCAAACAACCATTCAAACAAGCAAATGTGTACTAATATAACAAATGTGTTTCAAAAATCTATATGCGCTATTGTTCTTGTCGAATGCAGTCTAAATCTACAAATGTGGTGCATTTAAAAAAAAATGCGATCAATTTTTAAAATTACTACACTAGCCTACGACATAAAATTACAAATGTGGCATTTTGTAGACAGATATGTGCATTATTTATTCATATGCGTTGCAAAATAAAGCAACACATGACAAAAACTTGAAATAAATGCCTATAAATGCGTGAAATCCAAAATTTCAAGAGACGGTGTTCGAGTACTTATTGGGGGTCCAACGTCTACAGGGCGTCGAAACGTCTGAATGTGATATCCATGGTGAGAAGTGTGAGGAAAAAGTGATTTTTTCTAGGGTTCCAGACCACAAAAATCACAAATTCTAAACTTGAGAGGTGAAAATGAATGGGTTTTCCACCCAATTTGTATTTATACCTAGGGTTTTTGGTGGCATTTTTCACACCTTCTATACTAGATGCACCATTTTTCATCTTCTGATGACTATTTGACCTATTAAACTTCCTCCAAACTGACTTTTTTCAACACCATCAAACTTCTGGCCATTAAATTAACTAATCGAAACTATTTCCAAATGTTTTGGAATTTTTGGAATTTTTGTCAATTTTCCCGAGGGGGAATACCTTCATGTATTCCACATTGGGGCACGATTGGGGTATGTTTCTAATCGATTTTCTTTGACACAACACTAAAATGACATTGTATCAAAGAGGGGCAAATTGTAGACACTGAAATTTGGTCTAAGCATGTGACTTCAATTTCTTCATAATTCATACCTTCATTGTCATGATTAAATAATGTTAATTATTTAATTATTCTCTAAAGTCCCTTCTTATCTATTAATTAAATAACTTTAATTATTTAATTAAGTAATTTAACCTTTATTCCTCTATTAATTAAATAACTTCAATTATTTAATTAATTCATAATTATCTTTACTCAAAACTTGATTAATTAAATAAATGTTTTTTATTTAATTATGTCACTAATTAAATTTATCCTCTTTCTTAAATTAAATAAATTCTTATTTAATTTATCCTAATCATATTTCTAACTATAATTAAATAAATAATTTAGTTATTTAATTATTCATTAATCTTTTCTTGAACAGTCAATTAAAATAAATCTTATTTATTTAATTTAATCCTTAAATGTCGAATGTTGAATTAAATAATCATTTAATTCATAAAATCCTATTTTGGACATATTCAATCTATATTTAGATAATCACTTAAGTTATCTAATTATTCATTCACCACTTAACTCGATCTATCTATTTAAATCAATTAGTCATCTCCTGATTTAATGACTGATTGTCTCTCACAAATAGACTCTATCTTAACCAGTCAGTTATCTAGTTTTAATTCTTATGCATGTAGACATTTATTAATTAAATAACTTTATTTAATTAATTAATTCATGTGTGTATTCGAACAGATCGTTTCCTTTATTCTATCTTTATCCTTTTCATGCAATCTTTATTCTTCTAATTTTCGAATACTTTCAACTAAAGATTAAATCATTATTGAATCTTGATCTCCACCTTTCAGCTTGTTATCACTCATGTCAGTACTAACACTTATCTCAATGCATGTCCAATCTTTTAATATGAATCATCTATCCATCTTTTAATCTGAGCATGCCATTCAAACAATCAATTTTCTATAAATTGACTTGACTTTCATCATTGCAACTCCTCCCAAAGTCTGATGACTTTTGGAGCACTTATTTTATAATCTTCGATATTTTGCTATTATCACATCTATTGAGGCTATACTTGCACAGATACTGAAAAATCTGAGGGCAAGAATACTATCACAGTGAAATGGAGAAGGACAATGGAGGTTATTCATGGAGCTATATATTGGTGCTTGGTGAGATCTTTTCATTCATGCTTTCCTTTGTGCTTTGTTGTTTAGCTTTAGTTTGCATTAGAGTTTATTGCTTTGAGTGGCTTTAATCTTTCCTCTTTTCATGATATTACAGTATTAATTGAAAATATCTTATGAAATGAAGAAAAAGGGATCCTAAGTACCTTTTGCTTAGGAAAATAGGATCTAGGTACCTTTCTCTAAAATTTCATTAGAAAAGAGATCAAAAGGGGTTAAGATTTACTTTCAACCTTGAGGTGAGAAAATCAAACTTTGGATCTTAGTTCCTTCAGATAGTAGGAAATATCTAAGATAAAATGATAGAAATGATTGATTGGCACTTTTGGGATATGAATTAAAATCCATTAACAAACTAAATTGTATGAATTAACACTTGAAATGTAAAATATTATGATAACAAAAACATAAACAAAAGTTTGCAAGAAGATCTGGAAAGTGCAAAGTGGTATGAATCTACCCAAAAAAGTGGGTTTCAGGACCTATAGCAAGACTCATTCACCCAAGGGTGAATGGGTCTTTGTACAAGGATTTTCCTCAACTTTAGGGGTCCTCTGGTGCAAGATCTGATCTTCTGTTTTCCCTAGGTTTCACTATCAAAAAGCCAAAAATAATTTTTGGATCTAAGTTTCCATGTCTTGACAACAATGATGAAAAATTTGACAACTTAAAAAAATTTCTCCTTTAATCAACTTTCAATCTTTCTTCACTTGTAAATCTGCACATATAAAGAGAGAAGAAAAAATAATTGGTGAATAGGGATTTTCCTTAGTTGAACCTCGATTTGGTAATTAAACCTTGATAGAAAGAAATAATGACAAAGGGTAATGAAATGATGAGTGAACACTTGCTTGTTACAACTCACAAAACCTTCAATAGCTTCCCTTAGAGGACTGAAGACAAACACATCACTCTAAGGATTGGATCTTGTTTGAATTGACTTGATTGATTTCTTGATTTGATGTTTCAATGCTTAAAACGTACATCAAAATGTTAGCTCCAAAACATGAAATGAACACACATGAACTTTGACATGATGATATGATGTTGATTGTTGTTGTAGATGACTGATAAATATGCTCTTCAATGCTCTTGAAAATAATATTTTTATAGGATTTCTCTCATAAAGTGTGTTTGATTTGAATAGATGAAAATACCTTGTACATAAATATTGGTGTTTGTCTAATTTCTTCAATATTAGATTCCACAAGCCGAAATTTGAAACTTGAATTTGAATCATTAAAATATTGCTAAAAACATTGTAAAAATTAGGTTCTAGCACTTAAAGGGGACCCATTCGCCCTTGGGAGAAAGGGTCCTAGGACCTAAATCCAAGACATGCAATTTCCAAGGTGTTTAAATTAATGTTGGAAATTGTTTAATGCGGGTTTCCCTTTCAGAAAATATAAATAATAAGGCTTTGGAAAACATAATTTGGTCAATTAAAATCTTAGTTAAGTCCAATTAATTAAGGGGATGGAAACGTAGTGTGAAATTGTAAAGGTATACAACTTTCTACACTCCATTTATCCCCCACTTTAGTGAGAGTATGAGCCCATGCTCAAACTCACACTAAATTAGAAAAATAAGTCAAGAAAAGTCTAATTGTATAATTGTTGGAAATATGAGATGACATGGATCAAGGAGTTGATCAAGCCCCCAAGATCTAAGATCCCATGGAAAACCAACAAAGGCACAAAGAGACACATGCATACAACAATGACACAAGATACACAATCATACAATGTCAAAGTTAATGCAAAGAGAAGAGTGATAGCGAAGGGATTGATCAAGCTTTGACTATTTATCCAACATGTATTGATCAAGCCTAAGTTGTTTGTCCAAAAATATGCTCACAAGGGCTAGTGTGGTTCAATATACACTAGGTGAGCCCCAAGGCAATAAGGTGAGAAAAAAACACTAGGTCTACTAGGTGTGAACTCATAGAAAGGTGGAATATGGGAAAGTCATGCTAGGTCTACAAGCTCCCATACATCAACCATACAAAAATTTATACTCCTTGATAAATTTGATAAGGTTCCACACAAAATGGTCACAGGTTTCACAAGGCTAGCAAGCTGCATTGTGCTAGACACTCATGGAATATGCAATAAAGTTTAAAAGATAATGAAAGGGTCTTTTATAATACACGAGAGGTCTAACCTTAGGGAACATCACACTTGACATCACCATCAAGAGAGGACTAGTAGAATGTGAGGAAGAGGGGATCCTTGAAAAGAATGCACACCTCCCAAAAATAGTTATCCTTTCCCCCCAAGGATAGAGACAAAGACAACTTCCACTTAGACTATCATGTTGTTTCCATGAGAAATATGGTTTCACTTAAGATTGTACCATCATGAATGGAAATGAGGAACACACATAAAGCTACCAATGCCACATAGTAATGAGAAAAATTATAGGATGAAAATCATTATCAATTAGAGGAAGTAGGTGCATCAATACAAAGAAGAGAACCACAATCCTTAAGATGTTGAATTTTATTACTCAAAGCCTTATATTCATTGGTATAATGACCATACACTTGATGATATGCACAAAATGAGCTTTTATTATAAAATTTATTTCATGCTCTGGACCTAGAGAGATATTAAGCAAGCTTGGAGAAGCCTTGACAAGATACTCTCTTGATCAATAATAGAATATATGTTCCTTTGTTTTATGAAAAATATATTTCTTTCTTACTACAAGGTGTCATACATACACAAGACTCTCTAGGTTTAGATTGTGAGATTTGTACTCTCCCTTAAAGGAGGGTGTAAAATATAATGAACCCCAATCATCACTAAGACATGTGTTTGAAGATGAAGCAATATTTTTCCTAGGAGTGTTTTGCATAATAAAATTGATATTAAGTGAATGTTTCTTTGATGCTTTCATTTCTTTCGAAGGAAAATTACCAAGGCCTCTTGCATGTTCTTGCATGTTGGGCTCTATAGGGACACAAATACCTTGTTCTTTAACACCACATCCTTTTACATTATAGCCAAGTTGTTTCAAAATCTCATAACCTCTTCCATAAAGTTTTTTCATTTCTACATATGTGCAGGATCATCATGGAAAAAATAGGCCCTTAAGTGGCAAATTAATCAGAAAAAACAGAGTTAGGCAACTTGACGTAAAAATTTGAATAAGTTATCTATATTATTTAAAAAATATGTAAGAATAGAATCTGTAGAAAATTGAATGTAGTTTCTAAACTACTAGGTTTGTTTAAAAAAAAAGAAATCTATTTGGTGAAAATTTGAAATTTCAATGCAATAGTACTTAAATTTCAGGGAAAAAATAAGTAGGTGTTTGTCTGACCACCCTAACCATAATAAAATGATAATATTTTTTTATAATATTTTAGATATAAGTAGAGGACTCATGTCTCAATGTGATGCAAATTTTTTTGTAATTTTTTTCCGAGTAAATAATTAATTATGATTTTTTTATTACAACTTTTAAAAATATAAAAAACTTGTATGTTTGACAACCTTAACATGATCAAAACTTCATGAAATTCAATCCTTCTTTTTTTAATCCTATAGCATGTGAAGCATAGAATGTGACACATGTTTTGGATTCAAAAAATGTGATACCGTTTGAAAGCTATAGATGTTTTTCAATCAGTCTATCAATCAAGAATTTAGTCGTAATTTGAATATAAAATGAATAATAATTACTTATTAAATTCAAAGTAAAGAATAATTTATATTGGTGGAAATATGAGAATCTCCTTTAAAAACCCTTTTCATTTCATCAATTTTGGGTTAAAAAAAAGTTGTCAGCCACATACCCATCATATTGCCACTTTTTGGCCCATCATGATCCTACACATACCCTTCTTTTGAAGAAGGTGGTTTCTCATGATCACACTCATCATATGTGGGTGTGAAGTTTTCCATTTCCTCTTGTTTGTTGAAATTTGTGGACTCACATGGTCTTGATGACTCAAATTGTGTTGATATTATCAACTTCTTTCTCTTTTTCTAATTTGTGTATATAATATTGTATTCTCCCATGAATGTAGGTGTAAAATCTAATGAACCCCAATCATCGTCCAATAATTTCATGATTGATGATAAAAAATTATCCTCTTCTTCTTGTATCAGTTCCACTTTTGTAGTTGGTTTTAATGTTGTAGGAGGATTTTTCATTCATGTTTCAATTGCAAACAATTTTCTAGTTGTAGGTCAGCGTTGATTGTGTAAACATTATTTTTGTAAGTTGACTTCACTAGATGATGTAACATAGAAGGAATTGCATTCATTGCATGAATCCATGGTTTACCTAAGAGAATATTATATGAGAGCTCTTGAGGTATTACATGAATAGTAGTTTGCAATGTAACCCTACCAACTTTAATAGGTAATGTTATCACACCAAGTGGTTGTTTTCCAACATTGTCAAATCCACATATAGATAAAGAATCTAGTTGAATTTTACTCTTGTCGAATCCAATCTTATCTAAAAGGTTTACACTACAAAAATTGAGTGTCAAACCATTATCAATGAGAGTACGCTTAATTCCAAACTTGATGCCATTATTGTTAATACTATCCACTATCATCAAAGCATCATTTTTTTTTTGTATTTCTAGTGGAGGTAACTCATCCTGATGAAAGGTAATGTCTAAATTGATTGATTTCATACCTTGAATTAGAGCTACTACATCATTTGGTTGCACACTAGGAGGGATAACAACTTTTTACAAATAATTTTGAAGCATGCCATGGTAAAGGGGTGATGCTTGAATCAAATCCCAAAGGGAGATCTTAGTAGGAGGATTATGAAGTTGTTCCACAAGATCATACTCCTTTCCACTATGTAAAGGAAAATGGGGAGCACTTGGAAAAGTGGGTTGAGGGAGTGGTAATGAAGTAGGTATAGTTTCTGGTTACCTATTGTTCCTTGTGTTATATGTATGAGAAACAATATGATAATTTGGTTGTCACAAAACATTGTTACCAGTGAGTTGCCTTGCAAAATTTAAGATATGTCTTGGAGATTTTGGTTGGTTTTGAGGTGGTCCTATGATAAGAAGTGGCTTAGGAGATGACTTGGGGGGTCCAATAATTAGAATAATCTTAGGAGGTCCAATAATTAGAGGATTCTAAGGAGGTCCAAAAGGAGTGTTTGGAGGTTCTATAATAGAGGGAGATCTAATTGATACTTGTGTGTTCATAACCTTAGCAAATGTGACTTCTTGCTAATAACTTTCTAACAAGGGGGAATCTAAGGTGACCTTAGCATGTTCATCTAAGAAATCCTTCTTTTAATCTTTATGTCCAACAATATCTTCCTGATTAGGAGAGGTTTTAAGAGAGAAATAAAAAATATTCTCATGATTCTCAATGGTTGGACCTTCTAACACAAAGACACCTTCATCGCAAGTAGGAGATGTATCAGGAGAAGAATAACTATGGTTCCATGATTTCACTCTCTTGTACTAAAGCATTCTCACAAGTGGGAGAGGTATTGGGAGATGAATGGAGACTAGGCAAGGTGATGTTAAGAAATGTGTCAATAATTTCATCCTCTTGTGCCATAATATCGTCCCAAGTGGGGGAAGTAGGGGGAGAGAGATAAACAAGATTCTCATGACACTCAATGATCGTATCTTCTAACACCAAGATACCTTTGTCACAAGTAGGAGAGGTATCAAGAGATGAACAACTATGATTGTCGTGATTGTCTATGCTTGTGTCCTCTTATTTTGTTACATTCTTACAAATCTGGTAGATATTA